>OY754977.1:7796088-7866088 GCA_963576475.1 Molanna angustata | reverse complement strand
CAACTAGTATAAATATATACATATTTCAAAATTGATCACATTGTATATAAATGAAATAAGTAAGTTAGACAAGGAATTCACGCACATATAAATACTTACATAATTTTAAGTAAATGAATTCGAAAAACTTATGACTACATATTATTTTCCACCTGGATTTTCTATAATCGAGTTTTACGGCGAAGCTTTTCTATTATGTGATGATGTCATTCCATACTTTGAGTTAAATGAATAATTTAATGGTTGATTCGATCGATTTAACTAACGGGGTGATGTTTACACAAAGTTTGAACTCGTCACTCATAATTTATTAGTGAGAAAGTAATCATTTTATTACGGTTTAGCATCAATCATCAGTTATTTATATTTATTTTCGTTTGCTGAGAAATAATTCACCGGCGTTTGTTCAACGGCGTGGGAAGTATGAATATGTATTAAATAATAATAATTGATTCGTTATTTTGTATGTTTCAGTTTTTGTCACTATTAAATGATGTCGTTTCAATCAATCAATTGGGATTTTGTATCATTTTGCCACTCCCAATTCCAGCGGACAAGTAAATGATTACTGTATTGGCTCCCTTCGCAGGACACTAGAATAAACAAAATAATATACATCACAAAGAATAGCTCATATAGAATTCCTAATTCGTTATCAAGGGACCTAATAGTATTCCTCACATATATATTATTATTTTTCTTGCGATGTATTTTTACAATAGAGAAATACATACAATTAAATAGAACGCACTCAACGGATCGTAGCTACGTTTGGGTTTGGGGCCGATTTCAAAAAGCGATCTAATGTAAATTAATATTTTTTATACACTTAATTATTTTATCGAATATTTTTATTATTGCATATGCGCAAACATTGGATTTTTTTCCCTGTCGGGAGTCAAAGGTATTTTTTAACAGATTTTTATTTATCTCAATACAGACGAAGTTGGAATATTTACTGTAGGAGAACCGAGAAATCAAGGCACCTACAGGGCTTACGACCTGTCATCGGCTGGTTTACGTGATCACTTTATGCGCCTGCGCAACGTTCACCAATTATGCCTTTTTAATGATATATAGAACTTTCAAAATTGAATTGATAGGGATCTCATTAAAAAGGCATAATTGGTGAACGTTGCGCAAGCGCATAAAGTGATCACGTAAACCAGCCGATGACAGGTCGTAAGCCCTGTAGGTGCCTTGATTTCCCGGTTCTCCTACAGTAAATATTCCAACTTCGTCTCTATTGAGATAATTAAAAATCTGTTTATACTTTTTATACGTTTATTTTATACTTTTTATTTATGTTGCAATGAGTTTTTCAGGAGTCAGTTTTTATTTGTTTTTTTTTTGTTGTTCTCATTGCAGCTCCTTTTGGTGTCGATTCTTAAAATATCTCATATATAAAAAGTTGTGGCAAGTAAATATTTTTTTAAAAATATGCCAACATTCTTCAAAACTCGCACATAGACCATAGACGTGGGGAAAAAATGTCAAAACTTTTTAAAATGACATAGTGGCCTAGGACAACGGTATTCAGTCGACAAGGAAACTGTCTCTCATGTCACTGTTGACAGAAAGTTACTCCTCGGCTAGTTGACAGGCCTAACATGGTGTCTTCAGCATCCGAAATAAAAACATTTAAATATTAAAATTCAGGGAGACATATTTTAAATTAGTTCAAAAGCTATGATCTTCATTCTTTACATGGTTTTGAAAGAAACGTTAAACGATTAAGTAGGAGCCTGCTGATAGCGTACCTACCTATTTTTCAATTTGATATTCCATCACTATTTATTTATTCATTTTCTCTCAGAAAGCTACAGCTATTATTTATTTATTTTACATTACATTTATTGTATAAAAGTTGAGCCAAAAGTGCTTTCTTAAATTTTAATTAATGTTTATACAGTAATTGATCACACAGTTGAAAAATTCATAAGAGAATAAAAGAAAAAAGAAAATTTAAAAAGATAGTTAAAAAAACAAAGAAATGCACATATATGTACAGTTAACGAGTATGTTTCGGGATGAGGACGAGGGATCTTTAGTGAATGAGGAGGGGATTGTTGGATCGTGTTTTGGAGTTTAAGAACATGTTTATCTCTGTTTTTGGTAATGTTGTAAAGTGTCATGAAAAATATCTGTATGTTTGAAATGTGTATTATTATCTCGCTGAATTATTAACATGGGTGAAAAGTATGTGTAATTAGTGTGGCATACTGGTATGTGGAATAAATTTTTAACAATTACTAATTACATCGTTTTGAAAAAAAATACCTATGTAACTTAGATAGTTTGAGGGCTTAATGAAGAAAAATATTCCTTAACTTTTTATTTATTTATTTAATCTTCTTGTACATATAATTGTATGTAATCAGTATGTGAATTTATATGTAATATTCTTATCATATAATAGATCCAATTGCATTGGATATCTCGATATAGGTGATTGTTATTCATTTGAATGTATGTAACTTAAGTCTAAAAATGGATATTTTAATACAAAATTACAATTGTCAATAGGATATACGTTTCTACAATGATAGACTCAATCAACATATATTATCAAAATACTCGCGGAATTAGAACAAAAACAGCCGAATTTTATTTCAATGTACTGTTTAATGATTACGATTTAATTTTTATAAGTGAAACTTGGCTGGTAGACAATATACATGACAACGAACTATTTGATACACGCTATAATGTCTACAAAAGAAATAGAAATATTTCAAACCAAACCCGAGGAGGAGGTGTGGCAATTGCTCTAAGAAAAACATACAAAGTCACTCTGAGGGATGAATGGTGTACAGCTGCAGAAGATATCTGGTTAACGCTCGAATTAAAAAGAATGAATAAAATTCATCTCTGTTGTACGTATATCCCAGGAACGGGACCCAAATTGACAACTGCTGAAAGATTAAACCTTGTCACTGAGCATACGGACAAAATAAATGAATTGACACTGAATTTTCCTGATGATGACTTCCTAATTATCGGAGATTACAACATGCCTAACATAAATTGGGGAACAGTGGACGATATATTGGATAACTTAGATCAGAGTTCTATAATAATGATAAATTGTCTAGCTTATTCAAATCTAAAACAAATGAATACCATATTTAATACATACAACCGTATGCTTGACCTTATTCTTAGCAATATACCTGTCTCGGTATCAGTTGCAGATGATCCACTTGTCAGTGAGGACCCACACCATAGAGCATTATTACTAAATATTAATATACCTCACATAAATGATAAAACCTTGAAACCACTTTCAACAAAATAGTTCCATAAAGCAGATTACACATTAATTAATGAGATACTTTTATCAACAGATTGGAGTCCTGTCTTGAACACGTCTTGCATCAATGCATCAACTGATATATTCTATATCATAGTTGACTCCATTATAGACGTTTTCATACCAAATAGAACAAAAAAAGCCTCTCACCATCCAATTTGGTACACACCACCACTAATAAAAATGACAAATGAAAAACTTTTTTATTTAAGGTTGTCCAAAAAGAATAATAATCCCCTTGACCGAGCAACTTACGAACTCCTCCGGAAGAGGCATAAGAGGTTGACTAAAGAGGTATATAAACAATATATCACTTCCGTAGAGTCGAGTATTCATCACAATGTCAAAAATTTTTGGTCATACGTAAAATCAAAAGGTAAAACACATACTATTCCAGATTCTGTAACTTATCAATCTAATAAATCGGAAAATTCATATGAAACCGCCAACCTCTTCTCGAAATATTTTGCAACAGTTTTTGATTCATCTACCACAACACACACACGTGATATAGAAGATATTGCTCAATTGAATTGTCCAATAAACATTGATTGTGAGACAGTACTAAAATATCTTAGTACAACAGATCCCAGAAAAGGTGCAGGGGTCGATGGATTACCGGGAATATTCGTTAATAAATGCGCTAATGCTCTAGTGATACCAATCTACGATTTATTTAAGAAATCACTCAGACAAGGCATTTTTCCAACAAGGTGGAAAATAGCACTAATAACACCGATATACAAAGCCGGAGACGAACAAGATGTAGAAAACTACAGGCCCATATCAAAATTACCTATACTTAGTAAAATTTTAGAAAAGATCGTTTACGACCAACTTTATGTATCTTTTTCGTCTTTGGTTACGTATAAACAACACGGTTTCATGAAAAAGCGATCAGTTGTAACAAATCTAGCTGTATTTACCCATTATCTCAATGAGAATATGGACGATGGATATCAAATCGATACAGTCTACACTGACTACTCAAAAGCATTTGACCGTGTTAACCATGACATTCTGCTACAAAAACTCCTATTAATTGGCATCCATGGAGATTTGTTAAGATGGATCAAATCCTATATATCTAATCGCACACAGATAACGGCTGTAAACGGATGTATGTCTGAAAATGCTACCCGGATATGTTCCGGAGTACCGCAGGGATCTCATTTGGGTCCGCTACTATTTAATATTTACATTAACGATATAGGAAAATGCTTTAACCATTCTCACTTTTCCCTTTTTGCAGACGACATGAAAATTTATAAATGTATCAAAACAATATCAGACTGCTATGAACTCCAAGAAGATTTAGATCGGCTGGCCTTATACTGTGTGACTAACTTTTTAAACCTCAATATTTCAAAATGCTTTATCATATCATATACTAGAAAAATTAATAAACTTACTTTCGACTATTATTTGAATAATGAACAAATAGTTAAAAAATCCCTGTGTCGAGACCTCGGAATATATCTGGACTGCAAACTAAGTTTTAAACAACATATAGAAAAAATAACAACTATTTCCTATAAAAAACTGGGTTTTATATTTAGAATAAGCAGGGATTTTAAAAATTCAAAAACTTTTTCTGTACTGTTCAATTCGTTGATCAGAAGTACGCTGGAGTATGGCTCCGTTATCTGGAATCCCCAGTATCAAGTGCATATCAACAGTATAGAACGAGTGCAGAGAAAGTTTATGAAACGCTTGGCTTATCGTAATATTGTTGCACCATCCCTATCTACACTTGTATCTAGACGTAATTGTTATGACATTCAATTTCTGTATAACATTTTAAATAATCATATTGATTGTCCAGATTTATTATCATATATACACTTCAATGTACCGGTTCGTCGCTCTAGGCACACTACTCTTTTTCGACCCAAAAATTACAGGAATAACGCCGCGACAAATACAACCATCAACAGAATTATTAACACATATATAAAACACGAGAACACGCTTTACTTGGACCTATTCAACGATTATAGAAATTCATTTCGTCAAAAGTTAAAAACACTTATTTAATAGGCCTAATCATTACGCATCATACATATGCTTGCAACCTCACATACGCACCACTCACACATACACACACTCACACACATTACACATTCACTCTCACACATATACTTACTACACATATAAACACAGTGATACCATGAGAATACGGATACATGTAAATTAATGTACCTATAAAATATTATGTTACTTTGATAGTATTGTAAGCTTATAATTGATGTATGGAGTGGGTATTAAGGCAAGTTATTATATATTCTGTATTTATTTTTACTTCATACATTGTTAGCTTCAATTTGAATAAAAAATAAAATAAAAAAAAAAAAAATAAAAAAAAAATTTATTATTTCATTTTGAAAATATATGTTATATTAAAAAACTGTATGTAACCTTAAGAAATAAATAAATAAATACACTGGCGGGCATATTGCCTAATGGCAATTTCTTCCAACCAACCAGAGTAAATGTCAAATATACAAAACAATGTGTACTATGGCAATAAGTTAATCACAATACAAAATAAATAAAATAGCAGAAGAAAAGTAATAAAAAAAAAAGAAAAAAAAAACACAAAAACAAAGAAGATAGTATATAAGAACAAATCATAGCAATGATAGGAAGACCAAGAGATAAGGAAAGGAAGAGGAGATGAAGATGTAATCAGGGGTTGTCAGATAAATATTTTTGCTTTAGCCTTTTCTTGAAGATGTTTAGTGAGATAGACGACGTAATGTCAGGACTTTAATTATGTTCTGTATAAATTCTTGTAGAAAAATAATAACATACCCCGATTTTCAACGTAAATCATATTATTATCTAATAAATTATAAGGCGTAGAAGCACTATATTTATTTTTTTATTAAAGAAGACAAAAATATCAGCATAAATATGTCTTTGCATGATGAGTGGATACTTGATTTTTTGAGAAAAACGAGAAAAGTACATAAGAAAAAATTACGATATAAATTAATATAAGAAACAAGACCTAATTTTCTGCGTATTACGAGAAAAAGATTTTTATAGAAATAACTAGGGGATAAAGTAAATCATTGTATTGCGTATTTCGAAAAAAGAAACGAAAAAAATCATTATTGAATTATATAAAATATAGGTATAGTATAAAAATACTATTTTTTTATAATAATAACAAATATTTCCCATCATCGACAAACGATTGTTTTTTACTTTGTGGTATCATTTTGAAATAATTAGATGAAATAAAACACAACTTTGTGTACACCACTATAATTATAATTTTTATTCACATGAATAAAAAATCCCTCTACATGTTACGAGAACAAAGTTCCCTTCCTCAGGAGGATACAAAGTATACTAAAATAAATTACAATATACAGACTTAAGGTAAACATAATGGGAAAAAACGTAAACATGAGAAATAATATAATTAATAATCAAACACAATTTCCTAATAACCCTATATTAAATATTTTCCCAATACAAAAAAAAATTAATTAACCAATAACTTCATTGTTCCCCCCACCAATGAATAGTTTAACCCAGCCCACACTACACCCATTATTTTTTTTTTTTTTTTTTTTAAAAAAAATGAATAAGTCCTTGTTAAACAAGTACATATACATCTTCCTACGTTCCCTAAAATAAGCAAATAAATGCTTGTGTTATAGGTGAACGAAATCGGTCGATGCAGGATTCGAACTCGCGATCACTGGATTACTAGCCCAGCGCGCTAACCGCTCTGCCATCGACCCATCTGTTATGTTTACCTTAAGTCTGTATATTGTAATTTATTTTAGTATACTTTGTATCCTCCTGAGGAAGGGAACTTTGTTCTCGTAACATGTAGAGGGATTTTTTATTCATGTGAATAAAAATTATAATTGTAGTGGTGTACACAAAGTTTTGTTTTATTTCATTTAAATATTTCCCTTTATTGAATTATATAAAATATAGGTACCTATAGTATAAAATTACTTATTTTTTAACAATAATAACAAGCATTTCCCTGCGCAAGTGTAAAGTCTATTGTCACATGGCAATTTATTCCAACTAACCAATGTTTCCAGCCCAGAGAAGCGAGAAAAGTAAATTTTTACTCTGCTGGGGATTGAACCCAGGACGCTCGTACAGACGGCTCATCAACTGTGCCACGGCGGCGGCCGGCATGTAATGTCATGTGATAAAAAGACTTTATAAGGTGACTGAATTTAAAACCGTAAAAAAAATAGAATCTGTTAACATCGAAAAGCGCAATACAATGTGTGGCATTCGTTCATCCCTGCCTATCCTTTACAAAAAACATTCTTATTATATAAATGTAGGTACAATTCATGCGGCTTTGAAACCTTTATACCAATTCAATTCGCCTATCTTAACAATGCTAATTTGTCATGGATAGAGAGCATTATATATGTTGCTAATTTCCTAGTGCAAGTCAATTAGTATCGGAATAATTTAATAGTTCGAAGCGTCGAGTTAACACGAGCATCGCAAATGCGTTTAATGTGTACCGTCTCAATAATTCAGGGGCGGTTTCCTTAAGGGAACCATTCAGGCAGTTGCCCTGGGGTCTAGTGTCGTTGGCCTTACAACACGTGCGGGCTCAGGGCGCACCCGAATCTACACTGTACATACATGATATTTCAATTAGAATAAATTACTCATTTAGAACATTTTTTTCACAAATACGTATAAGTTCGCTTTTGTAATTATAACACATCTTTTTCAGTACCTATTTAGTAAAATTAATATAATAACGAAAAATATTTTTTTTTGTCGCTCCATAATATATATATGGGAAAAATGAAATATAAAGACATATTGGTGTGCTAAACGGACATCTATCGGACAGAGCACAAACTAATATCTGTTGATATTTTCATTTGAAACACAGATAACTGTCATGTCCCAAGTGACCTATCGGAAGTTTTGGGTTTTTGGACTACAGATGACACTGCAGATCTGACAAATTATGGCGTTCTTTATTTTGAAAAATCGCTTTGTATATAATTGTTTCAACAGGACATATTTATGTATACAGATTTTAGGAAATTAGGCGTTTCTTTTTTACTAAACTGAGCAATGTTTCTTTTAACGCTATTAACATATTTCAACACTTACAAACAATTATGATTCACACATATTTGATTGTTATCGAATTGGCATATTTTTTCAATAAAGCTTTTCTTAATAAGAATATTTTATTTAATTTATTCTGTATTGACTCTCGAGGAACTATAGGGTTCTATGTCAAATATTAACTCAACACACACTCAATATTAAGGTGCCACATTCTGGAGACTTCAGACTAAAAACACAATTAAAACTGTATTCTACCAGGAATCGAACCCGGGATTTTTAACCAACAAAGCCGTGAAGGCCGAAATTGTAATACTCTGGTTATGTTTACGAATTCTTGATACCTATACTATTTCATTTGTGTTTAAATCTTGATATTATGTTAATTAGCTTTTTTGATTTACTTAACGCGCTAAACATCAATCTCAATCTTAATTTTTCTCTAATGTTTTGTCGTCTTCTTTATTAATCTCAATCATTATACATACATACTATCACGCCATGTCCGTCACGGGGTAAGCAGAGAGAACTGAGCGCCACATTTTTATATCTTGATATATTCATCGCCCCGTCAACATTCATACATCGTCTTATACAATGTTCATCTGTTGGTCTAGCTTTTAACATTTCCGTCTTTCAGAATATCGTTCACATGGTCATGCCATCCTTTTCTTGGGCGCCCCCGACCTCTTATTCCGTTCCTGTCAGCTTCGTATGATTTCTTCGTTAGGCGTTTTCATTCATTCTTCCCAAGTGGCCAAACCATTTCAATGTGTCAACATTGATTCTGTTAATTACATATTTCTTCATCTTACATTCTTTCCTTGTGTCTTCATTTCGTACTTTGTCATTTATCGTTCTGTTACAATTTCGAGATTCAATAAAAAACATATGGCATATGGCAATTTCTTCCAATAAATCAATATATTGTGTATAAAAAATGGATTTAAATAAATATCTCTTCTGTTGGGTTCGAACTCAGGACTCTCGCACAGAAGCCGAATGGTTTACCAACTGAGCTATGGTAGTCGGAAATCATTTTTGTCAAAGGATTCTGGAACGATGCAATGGTAAAATAAACCTTCAGACTGCTGAAGTCTTTCGATAAGACATAACCATAAAAATCCTTCAAGATTCAAATTCTTTAAAGACTTTAATTCCTGTACTTTACGATTGTGTCGTGTGTTTAGTAAAATGTGGAAATGCCATGATTAGAATGTGAACTAGTGAGTCACAGGTCTTTACATTCGACCCAACTAAATCCAAATTGATTTCCTTATTTGAGAGATTGAATATTTAAGAGATTCCACACAAAGAACTTTGTCTCCGGATCATTATTGAAATAAAAGTTTCCTTTGTGCTTCAGATTTGGGAAATCCCAGGAACAGGAGGGAATGGGAGACTCCTGTTTTCTTGTAGAAACGAGACCCGCATTTATTCCTCCAAAAGTCTTTTATAAAGACGATTCAATCAATCTCCCGGAATCTCTTTGCAATTACTTTCATATATAATTGAAATATTTTATCTGTCGAAAATGTTTGTGTTTTGGAGATAGATTTGCTAAACGACAATACAAAGCAGTTATGATTAAAAATATCTTTCCAGGCCCTAGATTAGAATTAAATTGACTAAAACATTTTATCGAATACATGTCCTCATTACCTGAATAATACAAAGATGCTGATGAATGCTTCTGGATTATTATTTATTTATCTTTACAAGTTACAAAAAATACAAAAATAATACATAATTTTCGACCTCACTAGGGCTGGCCTGTATTGAGGTCTATAATTTAACATAAAAATAGTAAAGACATTGTATGAAAAAGTTGAACAAAAAGAAACATAAATTTACTTAATACAATTAAATACAAGCAGTCACCCACAGTTGGGTACCAGAGGTGTAAAATGCAACAATAATCTTACAATCCCAACTATATACAAGTCAACAAATAGTACCATTAAACAAACAAACAAAATATAGGCTTTGCAGGCATAGTTTATGTTCAAGAATACATTTAAATTTTTTTGAATACTTTTCATCGTTTTTTTTCCAAAAACCCCGTGTATGAAATCCTGAGAAACATATGTTTATATTTTGATAGAAGTTTGAATAACAGACGACCGCGTATGTGACAATGCATGAAATGTGAGTGAGGTGATGAATGAATTCAAAGAAAGAAGTGTGTGACATTCTGTTTTCTCTGCTTACCCTAAAAACGGAACAATATCATGATGGTTTGTATTATTGTTCATACTTTAGTTTATCAGGTCTAGTTATTTAATGGCGTTCGGTTTTGTAAACCTGAGTTTGAATTCACGATCTTCCGAGAGAATATTTTTCACAGTCTCCGTTTAGATTGGAAGCTGGAGGCTCATAGACTATACCATTCGGATATCCGATCCGATCTGGAAGTGGCACTAATGTGACATAATACCTTCCAACCCCCAGAGAAAATCCATTGTGCCCATCTTCCGTATCTAGCTCCCCCTATAACGTCCGAATAAATTGTATCCGTTCGTCCGTGAAGGGGTTGCATAATAGTTAAAACTTAAATTGATTTTATACGCATTCTGGAAGAGGGAATTGTAAGCAGTTTGTACAACAGACGAACGTGTATGAGACGATATATTATGAATGTTGACGAAGCGAAAAATGCATTTCAAGATGGTGAGTTTTTTTTCAAATAAGCATTTAATTATTATTGCTTTATTCATTCATTCATACCATCACGGCATATCCCACAATGTGGGGTAACCAGCGAAAGGTGTCCGGGTGTGCATTGCCTTATAAAAGGAAG
The DNA here is from genome assembly GCA_963576475.1 of Molanna angustata. Classification (NCBI taxonomy): domain Eukaryota; kingdom Metazoa; phylum Arthropoda; class Insecta; order Trichoptera; family Molannidae; genus Molanna; species Molanna angustata. The sequence continues at coordinate 7,854,890 of OY754977.1, read as the reverse complement.
AACAACACATCTATGTATACCCACACACCAGTCTTGTTTCACCAAAAAAGGCACTACATTCAGAATGGGTGGTGAACCTCATTGCTGAACTATGTGAGATGTCATTGTTGCCTGTTGTATTTTCGATTACCCGGCTCTTACGGGACACTCGAAAACAATGATTTAAAAGAATGGAAGCACTATTTTAAGCCGGTGCCTCACAGCTAATTAAACTTATTGAATATTATAAAGCAATAATATTCAATAAGTTTATTGGATATTATTGCTTTATAATATTCAATAAACTTTGTGTACAGCACTCACATGACCATAAGCTTCTACCGGTTTCAAAAACAATGTTTTTGAAACCTGTAGAATTTCGTGCTCATGTGAGTGGTGTAAACAAAGTTTATTGAATATTATAAATCATTTATAATGTCGCCACAAAGTTATCTTCCAAACATTAACGATATAATTATTATTGCACTTATATCTTGTAATATTTTAGAAATTAGATCAGAATTTTTTTTTTATTTTTTTATTTTTTTTTATTTCTATCCAAAAATATACAGTATATATGAGATACAAAATATCTTAAGATAATATAAGCTTTTTCATACATAATTAACATACAATGTAAATATAAGTTATCTCATTTCAATAAACATCAATTTACCACTTCACTGGTGCTTACATAGTTTAAGCCATATATTTTTGTTTGTATCTTTGTTACTAGCCCCCTCACTAGGCATAGCCTGTGCTAAGGTGAGCTAGTGACCATGTTATTGTCTATTACGTTGTTTATTTATAGATACATTTACATATAATATAAGTACATGTACATACATACGCTATGCATTCAAACGTATGCATCTTTCCTTCTAAATACAATATTTCATTTTGAGTCATGCACACACAACCAAAAATTGTGGAAATAAATTATTTGTTTCACTTTTTTTCAATTGTCTATTCTGTTGTTTGTAATAGTGCATTTACATTTTATTTGGAAGAATTATTTCCTTAAGGATTTTTTCATCTATTTCACAAACCCATCTTAGTGATAGTTTTTTTAAATTCTTTTGCATTACTGATGTTTTTAATATTTGTTGGTAAACTATTGAAAAGTTTTGTTGAAAAATATCGTACACTACGTTGTCCAAAAGTTGTTTTAATATATATGGTATATTTAAGGTATTTGTTGTACTTAATCTAGTGTGTTTATATTGTTGTGAGCTAGTATATTGGTCTTCTCTTTTTAGCTTGTATATTAGCAGATTTTTTGCATATATTTTTGTAATTGTTGGAACTTTGAATTTAGTAAAAATCTCTTCAGTATTCGTTCGAATAGGTACCTAAAGTATAACTTTTATAATAGCTTTTTGGGCTATGTCTATTTTCTTTATTATTGTTGGCGTTGCACTTCCCCATCCAATAATTCCGTATTCCATTATTGAATGACAAAGAGCATAGTATATATTTTTCAAATGTTTTAGGTCAATAACATTTCTGATTGATTTAAAGAAGTATATTAATCTATTCATTTTAGATGTCACGCAGTCAATGTGATAGTCCCATCTCAAGTTTTCATCAAATATAATTCCTAGATATTTTATGCTCTCTGTTCGTTCAATGATCGGGCAGAAATAAAATCAAAGTTTTCAAAGGTTTAGATAAATTTAAGGTTTTATAATAAACAAATAAATAATATGTACCTAGGGAGATCGCGATCCACTTCCACGCCGGCGACGCTATAGAGCCCATTGGCCCTGTTCACCACCGGACGCAGCCGCAACATCGGACAAACACAAAATATCCACCATCCATCGGGTTTAACCACTGCCCCCGAGAATCCAACCTCAAACGGCGGGGCAACCGCTCAAGATCGGCAGCCGGGGCAAGCCCCTAGCACAACCGACCGAACGGAAGGGCTTGCCCCCGCACCCCTCGGTCCTCGTGTTGGCGTCCGAAGGTTCCGCGGGCTAACACCGGGGGCATCCGACGCAATCATCACCTGTCAGATTTGACGTCTAGTTGTCAATACAGGATGTCTGACCTGACGTCTGCGCCGGCGGTGTGCCCGAACCACTCAACAACATTCGCCACAGTTTGACGAGTAACTGCCGAGCGAGACTAGAGGCGTCCGTCCTGCTCTTCTCTAAGTACAGAATTGACGAGGGCACAACAGCGTCGGCCGCCCACCCCCGCCTTTACTGCCTAGGCCCTTAGAGCCGCATGTACCTAATTGTGTGACACTAATTATTTATAAGTATCATTTGTCTGAAGTCTGAAGAGAATGCTTATGCTTCTATTAATTATAGGTACCCGCCGTCATGGAGCAAAAAATCTGTTAGAATAGTTTTTTTAGTATTTATTTATCATATGGTTATATTAATGATGATTTCAGAATTCGCCACTGTACAGATACCTTACCACATAATAATTTTGAAAGGATCAGGTTCGTGTACATATTATCTGTGTCCAGGACCCTTTTCAGGAGCCACATTAGACAGGAATAATTCATTGTTTTGTTACCAGCAGTGAGCACATGTAACATGAAATCAAACATACGCAATACGTTGCCCCTTTTTCAAAATAAATAAATAATTAATAATTATACGTTGAATCAACCTGTACAAATACTAAAAAACAAACTAAAGTTGATCGCCATAGCGTTGGGTTTGTTGAAATCCATAGTTATACCATTATCATCCCTGACTATTAAGTGAAAATTATTTGATGTAAAAAATATGGTTTTGTTCTTGACTTGCTCTTAATCGTCTTCTTGTTCTGCGAGCAACAAGAATAGTTGGTCTGCTTCCATAATATAATACCACCGCTTGTTATTTGGTTAGAGGTTTAAAAGAAAATAAATTCCTAGAAATTTTCTTTAATGGCGTAATTAAGCTTCTTATCTTGTTCTTTACAACCGAGATGAAAATTTTAACGGCGAGGAAATGTTAATTTCGGATTTGATCATCGAACATTTAGCGGAGCAATCGGCCCTTATTTTATTAATATCTGTGTGTACTGTTACAGTATCGAACAGATTAATTGATACAATATAAAACATTATTTGAGAATATCATTTGATCATCGAACATGTAGCGGAGCAATCGGCATTATTTTGTAATATATGTATGTTCTGTTACAGTATCGAACAGATTAATTGAAATTATATAAAACATTGTTTGAGATTATCATTTGATCATCGAACATTTAGCGGAGCAATCGGCCCTTATTTTACAATATCTGTGTGCTCTGGTACAGTATCGAACATCTATATAATGTTTTAGGAAACCTGGAGTTTAAGATTATATTATTATAAACACAACAAGGTTTTAAAATAAAACTTAGAGTTTATTCATAGATGTCTTTAAGAATGATTTGCATTTAGTATTATATTTGCTATCGGGCATGTAATTAATGATTTTGGGAAACTAATAAGTTTGATTTTCAAAGTGAAAAGCATATCAATTCATTCTGGCTTTAAATGCTGATAAATGCATATTGACATTAACATTAAGACAAGTAAATAAAGCAGCTGCAATATCAGGATGTCTAAAGAAAAGTATATGGAGGAATAAACACATGAATATCGAAAGCAAAGTCCGAATATATAAAACATGTGTAAGACCCATTGCTACCTACGGAGTAGAGACCAGAGCAGACACAACGAGAACAAAATCTCTTCTGAGAACATCAGAGATGAGGACATTGCGATGTATAACCGGAAACACTCTAAGAGACCGAATTCGAAATACCGAAATAAGAAAAAAGTGTAGTACGGAAGACATCGTCAGATGGGGAAGACAGCGGAGCCGATATTGGAGCTCACATGTAAACAGAATGGCTGAAAATAGACTCCCACGTATCGCTCTCCAGGAGAACCCAGCTGGAAGAAGACCACCAGGAAGACCTCCAAAGAGATGGCGAGACAGTTGGCAGTCCACATCGCAGGAGACAGAATAGCGGTACAAACAGATCTTCGGATCTATGAAAAGGAAGAAGAAGAAGACATTAACAGTCAAGTTAATAGTGATTCTATAAAGTTTATTCATCGGACACGATTGTAATCTTTATTAAAAAAAGAACATTTCCTGCAAGAGAGAATTTTCAGAGAACATTTTCTGCAAGAAACACCAAATTCCGGGAGATTTGTTAGATTATGATGTTTACAGGCGACTATGTAGAAGGCATGGGATATCAAATGGACAGGCATGGGATATCAAGTATAAAAATGAGCTGGAGTTCAGCTTCTCAAAGACTCTGAAACAGCAGACTCTTTAGCCTAAAAGAAGCACGAGAAACAAATATTCAACAAAAACAAATAAATGCCTTTCTCAAATATTTAATGTTGTTCAAATGAATCTGTTTGACACTGTAGTACAAACGGCAGAGGGGAAAAGGGACACGGCGCGATTCAAACTTTTCAGCTTAGTAGTGTGGGACCGGATGTTTTATTTGTTTTCAAACATTTTCGGAGAACTAATGACGGATCATAATAATGATAACCAATTATGTTTTATAGTTCGTCAGGAAATTAGACGATTTATTACAGCAGACATCTTCGGCTCCACAAATAATAATTTTAATTTAAATGTGGCCAACGAGCGGAGGGACCAAGTGGTGGATATTGTAGTTGGAAAGTTTTCCGCTACGGATAGGATAAATGGGGCAGAAGAAGAACAATGAAAGGTGTCTTTAGTAGAGGAGTTTTAAAATATATTATTTCAATTCGGATGGAGTCTAATTGCGGAAGATCCGTACGGCTAGTTTTAAAGTTTTTAAATGAGTATTTTGAAAAACACCTTCGAGAAGAAATTGCTTTAACAAATCTTTTTTCGTTCCATGATTTTCGAGAAAGTGATTTCGATATGGATTTTTTGATGTAAATGAGAAATACAGGCCATAGCGTGGTACCATGTGACGTCATTATAATAATGATGGAGATCATACGACAAATAGGAGGTCTTGTGGCGTCAGTTGCCGTGTTTTTGTGGATACCGTAATACTACTCCGTCACTACTTTGATGACGTCACTTGGTTCTGCGCCATGGGCCTGTATTTCTCGTATGGCCTCGGGACTTTTTTATATAAAAACTGAATATGTCCTTGTTAACCAAGTACATAAATGTCTTCACACATTCCCTAAATTAAGCATAAATGCTTGTGCTATAGGTGAACGAAATCTTTCGAGATAGGGTGGGATTCAACCTCGATATCACTGGATTACTAAGCCATCACGCTTACCGCTCTGCTACTGACCCATCATGAATCCATTAAACTTCACTATTCAATCAATTAGTTTTAATCCACTTAAAGCAATATTATCTACAAGTTTCGAGAACATTCAAATAGTTGATAATTTGTTTCTACCTAAGCAAAAAAGTTGTTTGAAGAAGCCAAAATTAAGAAAATTGAAAACAGATATCTGAATATAACTAAGAAAAATATTTTGATTAACTATGAGGCAACATCATTGGCAGATTGTTCATTATATAATTATATCGAAAGATATAGCAATAATTAATACCGTCTGTCTTAGAAAAATATCAGGAACATACAAACCAAAATCGCCTTTTAAAATTTCGACGAAATCTATTACAAAATTATATTGTGGAAAATTACATTTTCTGTATTTAGTCTATTCTGTAATCTTGTATTTATTTTCTCAGTTATACTCATGCTGATAATCTAAATAATAGTTTTAATTCAAATATTTTTTTTCAACTAGATTAGTGTTGGTACCCTTGGATAAACAGAATGGACCATGAAGTATAGAGCAGGGTGTCAAAGGTTTCATAGGAGTTATCTTAATAACTGAACTGCTGGGAAACATTCTAGATACCTTTGCCGGAATCAAGGCATTTCTATCTCGAATAAAATAGATTCATCTGCTAAATTTAAATTGTCGGATATTTGAATAGATCTCAGGCGGGAAAGGTCTGTTCCCACCCGCCTGGGAGTTGTTCATTGATTCGTTAAAATCACGATAACTCACATATCAGCCGTGGGTCAAACTTAATTAACTGCATGGGTTCACCACCTGCTAATGAAATATTCCTCTGCCTAATTTATTTCCTGCTCTCCTGTCCTGTTATACTTGGACATAACACTGTCCAGCCCGTATACTTGACAACGTCCTTGTTTTTACAGCTAGTGAATAGTGATGAGCAAGTAACAAGACCAAATAGTGATCGTCTGAAACTGTAGAAATTGTGAGAAACAAACTAAATAAATTGTAGAGGTAAATCAAATGATATTTGAACGTCATTCACTGTGTATCCTCTTATTAAATAATTGCTGTGATCAGTTTTCTTATTGTAATTGTGTTTTGTGATGTTGTTTTCAAATATTGTACCGAATCAATCGAATGTTTCGTTTAAGATAGGATTGTCCCTAAACTGATTTATCGCCATCATCAACCATTAGTCTCCTGGTGTTAGGCTTCTTATTCGATTTTCATACCCCTTTATCTAGTACGACCCAATACTATTAACCTTTCGCCACTCGTTTTTATCATCAGACCGTATTACTTGAGGCCTTTGCAGAATTTTCTGATCGGTTCGTTGTCGCTACTTTAAGACATTCTTGATGATTGGTCATCCAACTCTCTTTCTCCTTAGCCTTCATCCCACATGGTGGTTGGGTCAGCTCTTCTTACTGCGCTCCTCCACTTCATTATATCCTGAGCATCGTCCTCAGAGACATTACATGCCCGCATATCCTCTACCATAAAGCTCTTCCATCGTCTTTTGGGATGGTCTTTTGCCAGAATCTCGATAGTTCAGTGCTATGTTTTCTGGCGGTTTTCTTCAAAAATATCTAAACCATCTTAGCCTACTTTTATCAGCTTATCGGAGACATATCGTACGCCCATGCTGTCTCTCACATATTTATTACCTCTCCTTGTTACGCCGCACATCCACCTAAGCATCTTCATCTCGGCTGTTTGAACTGACTGAACTTGCGTTCGTGTGACGGGCCAGGTTTCGCTGTCATATATTAGCACATTTTCCATTGGTCTTCTAACAAATTGATATTATTTGAACCTATGTACATTTTTTTGAAAAGTATTTTTATTTGTCATTTTCTCGGTAATTTAAAAAAAAAGTTTTGATATTCTTTACAACACCGTACCAATTTAAACGCTCGTTTTGAAATTACATTCACGACCAATAAGATAATTGGTCCCGTTGTGTTCTCCGCCTTGAAATGGATGGCTACCCCCACCCCTTCCAGTCGTGTGTTCTACTCCTGCTCCTTCTGTCCGATGTTACGGTTACGGTCGGTGTTACGGAAACCCTTAGACATTTCCGTATTAATTAGCCACCCTATTGTGAATTCGGCCTTACGACATGTTTCCGTCGTGGCACCGTTAGTTTATGTGTCGTGTCCACTTGTACCGTCCTATATGGGATGCTTCATTTTACTAATGCGAATAGCGTACAGGTCTATAGTAAGGAATCATTTCTAGAGTTATATTTTCTTTTAAAAAATATTGTTGTTACTTCTCGTTAAAACATTCACAAAAATAATTTTTTTACTGAAATTTACTTTAGTATTTCTTTGCTACTTTTTTTGTAAATATTGTTTTGTGTATTTTATACATCATTTTTCAAGGCTGTGCGAATCGACTGACTAAAGAAGCTATAAAATAAACATAAGCAAACGTATGTGTCGTTTCTGTCACTTAAAATAGCGAATTCACCAAGTGTACCAAATTTTGATTGTTTTGAAATAAATTTTATTTCGTTGATTTATTTGAAATGTACTTTAAAGAATGTTCATTTTTAGACTTCTTGAAGTATTTGAAAGTAATTGAATCATTATTATCGTCCTAAGCACGACAGCTGGTAGACCTTTTATAACATAGTTACGTAGGTGACACCAGCCATTAGGAATATGATCCATTATACTCTTCCGATGAAGCGCACTACGTAGCGTTTTGGAAAGGGTTTGTAAACTGCTTCAGAAAATGCGAATTCGGATCTTTAAAAGACCTGGGTTGTAAGAAGGTGGAAACACAATTCCTTGGTTTAATGTAGAAGTATCTTCCATTCCCCTTCTACCAATAGATAAATGGAACTGAATTATTTTTTTCCATTTTTCGTTATTTAGGGTTTTGGAACTACACAATTTAAATAGTTATTTGTGCATCAATTCGAAAATTTAATTTTATTCATAATATCACCTAGTTCTGAGGTAGAATAACACATTAAACCAGGTAGGTACTTAAGTGAGAATATAATTTCATTTTCAATTTGATCAAACAATTAATTTATCAAAGCAATTGCAATTGCACGTCACGCCCGACAAGGTGTCAACATTCAACATTTGTTCCTAATTAGACATTAATTAGAGAACATTATTGCAAAGTTCACTGATTCAGAAACTAATCATTCGTGCACAATATCGCAATATCATGGAAATATAACCTCTGTGGCTGTACATCATAACGCTTATTATCGTCAAACATCCGTGGGAGGGTTGATGTTTGATCGCAGAAAGGGGCTATGCAATAATATGTTCGTATCGGGAGTTGATGTATTAAAACACATTTGTCCAACTTCAGGTCCGCGAGCAACTTTTTGAATATTTTTCGGTTAACCTTGGGGCAGGTTTTGTATATTTTTATCCTAATTAGTTATTTGGTAAGAATGATTTCAATGCATATTACTTCATTCTCAGGACGGAAATATATTAGTCTGTCAATGTATTATTTTTAAAACTTATTAAAGAAATAAACCATTAACTTTTAAGATAACATCTTCTGGCCATCCATAGTCAAACATCAAGGATTTGAAGACGAAAGAAAGGGATTGAGAATTCATTTTAATAATAGTGAAGAAATTTCAGAAAGCGCATTACTCTGTACGGTTTTCAAATATTGTAGTTATAAATGACGTACTTGATATTTTGTGTCATTTGTAAAGTCCATTTTGTGTCATTTCTACATCTTGATTGTGTCCTGTTTAAGACAGAGTGTTGTGTTAAGTATATTTTTTTGTGAAATATTTTTATGAAAAGTTGATCAATTTCACTTCACTATAGAAAAAGACTCGTTAAAAGTTCATTCAAGGATTTTCTCAATTGAAGAATAAAAGAGTATACACTAACTAACGAAGTAAGTGTGAGAGTTGGACGAGGTTTGATGGTTGCGCTCCACTATGTAAATGATTGTACTATCCTGACACCGTCGGTTAATATTGTATTCGCGGATGCAAGATGAGACTCGATCCAATAATTATTCATTGAACGTCAACTGTTGTTACAATACCATTGTTTCGTTGTGCGGTTGATCGGTCTTCGCGTGCTTTGTCTCCTACCACCTTCCTGTTCATTTCCCATCAACGGCACCAAACTATTTTGTCAATTCAAAGTCAAAATACCACACAAACACCACCAGAGAGGTACATGCCTATTCCCAGATGAATGCCAACGCCAAACGGGCGAATATAAACAGTTTTGATTTCACAAACGAAATTAACCGAATCCACAAGGTGGAGTGTTGGATTATTATGTTTTGACGCAACATAAACTATCTCACAACATGACGTTTGAAATATTCCACGATTTCGCTAGTATGTATATACATATTCAATAATCATTCGTGCATATATAGGTGGTTTAGAGACTATTTGACTAGGGATTGCAAATGTTATAGAAAGACAGCTAAATCCAGATCAAGCGTTGCGGATCCTTAAGTTATTAATTTTCCAAATAATGATTAACATTATCGCTGTGTTTTTTAAACAAAGATTATAGTGAAAGTATAGTAAAGAAAACTATGATGCAATATTTTTTATCGTTTCATTGCAAACTATTTCCGTCAAAAGACACACAACACTCTATCAACTCTTACGTGGAATCTTCATATTTCGGTATCCATTTTTTTTATTTAATTTACCTCGAACGTTTTTTGAAATTGAACAAATATTTATTAGAATGAGTCTTTACGTTGGTTGGTTGGTTGTAAGAGTTATTTTGCATTTCATGTATCCAAAATCTTGATCAAGACAGCAAAACTTAGAATTAGAGTTAGAATTTTGCTCATCACTTATACATACATACATACCATCACGCCGTGTCCCTTATGGTGTAAGCAGAGAGAACCGAGCGTCATATTCCTCTATTTTTGCACACATTCCTTGCTTCCTTTACATCCATGCATCGTCACATACATTCTCCTCGATTATTCAACTTTCTTGTATTTCCTTCTTTCAAAATACCTTTCACATGGTCATGCCATCCCTTTCTGGGGCGGCCCCTGCTATTCACTCCATCTCTTACACTCATGTATATTTTTTTGGTTAGTCGTTCATCGTTCATTCTTTTAGTATATGTCTATACCTCCTCAAGGAATTTACTTTCAGTTTACTTATAATATCCTTCTTTATCTTGTATTCTCTCCTAATGTCCTCATTTTTTATTCTATTATATATCGTTCTATTACATATTCTTCTTAGTGATCTCATTTCTACAGCATTTATTCTACTTTCATGCGTCTTTTGCCATGTCCATGTTTCATTAGCATACGTTAAAGTAGGCACTACAATTACATTATGTACTGAATTTTCGGCTTCCTTAGAGATGCTTGGATCGGACATTACTGATCTGAGTGTTTATTCTATTACCTGCCATAACTCTTCTTTCTATATCTTTATCATATCTTCCATTCCGTTCAAACATACTCCCCAACTATAAATATTCCTCATCTAAGAAAAGTCGCTGGAGGAATCAGAAAAATGGACTGCCGCAGGGCAGTGTGTTGGCGCTCATAATTTACAACATAAATATACTAATGATCAGCCCATAAATCCTCAAACTAGACAGTTCATATATGCAGATGATACCGCTGTAGCTGCACAGGCCAAAACCTTTGACGAAGTGGAAGGATGATTGTCAACCGCACTCCAGGAACTGGCAAAGTACTACAAAGAGAACCATCTCAAACCAAATCCATCCAAGACTCAAGTCTGCGCTTTTCACTTACGCAATAGAGAAGCAGGAAGAAAACTGAGAGTTCGGTGGCAAGGAAATGAATTAGAGACGCACAGGGACGCACCTAAGTATTTAGGCGTTCGACTTGACCGCTCACTGACATTCAGAGGATACTGTATAGAGGTCGGGGCCAAGGTATGCTCCCGAAACAACATTATTAGGAAACTTACAAGCACTAAATGGGGAACACAACCTCATGTCCTCCGAACCTCGGCCCTAGCACTATGTTTCTCTGCCGCAGAATATGCTGCAGCAGTTTGGTACAATTCAGCGCACGCAAAGAGAGTAGATGTGGCAATAAATGAAACAGCCAGAATAATATCTGGCTGCTTAGAAACAACCGCAATTAAAGAAATATACCCAATTGTAGATATTGCCCCCCCCCCCCCCGAAATCAGACGTCGTGTTGCAGCGGAAACCGAACGGAGCAAACTTAATTCTGACCCTGGACACCCCATGCACGGATCTCAGACGCGTCAGTGTAGATTTAAGTCAAAGAAGAGTTTCCTGGAGTCGACTTCTCCTGTGGTCGAACCATCCGGGGCCCGAAGGCTGTCATTGTGGCGTGCAGAGAGTGCCAGACCCACACACTTACCTCCAGCCGAGGAGATGTCATTGGGACACAACTAACCATATGCAATATGGAGGGCACTCAACAGACTAAGAAGAGGCGTCACCCGCTGCTACAGGAACCTCAAAAAATTGGGCTACAGAGAGGAAGATACCTGTGAGTGTGGCACTGTGCAGGACAACTCGCACCTTCTCTCATGCCCCTTGATTGGAGTTACATACATGTACACATGAAGACACCGTGACAGCAAAGGAAAGCGGCATACGGGTGGCCGAGCACTGGATTTTCCTAATTTGATAGTGTTCCGGACACGGAAAGTAAGTAAGTAACATTACTCAACTTGTTCTATCCATTCGTTCTCTACTTTTATTATACATTCAGTTATACTTTCAGTTTTTTCGAATACCAATATCTTAGATTTACTCACACTCATCACTAATAATCATAAACCAGCCTTTGTACACTTCTTTGTACATATATACGAGTATGTACTTATATAAAATAAGCAAAAAATTATGATTGTGTTGTTGATTTTAAATGAATACGTACTTGAAAGGAAATATGCTAAGCTATCGTAATGTTGTCGTTAACTGACAAAACTTTACATTTCCACTATGAAAGTAATGGTTGCTTAAGCGGGCTTTGAAAATCCACTCGTTTTAATTAGAAAATTAACTTGGACTTATTACCCGCTTTACCAGTTCGTATCATATTCGGTATCCACTTTTGGCTAGGAAACCACAACTGGGGATATCGTGAGAGAGAGCTAGTTTCTGAGAGTTATCTACATATTTATATCTACATACACGATTAAATGCATATGGAGACTGAGTTACCCACCATTATTATGCAGCTTTGCAAATATTATTATCGCGGGTATTGTTGGTTATGCAGAATATTTTACTAAGTCATTTATTGCACCTTTATGAACTCAGTTGATTATAGTTTTGATTGTAATATTTTGATATTTTCGGGTTCCACTAAGATTGTTTCTTTTGGTATAAAAACTCCACGTTTTTAGGTCCTGAGTCATCTCCGCAATCAACTGCTGCGCCTTCGAGTATTTTTGCACTTTTTGACACCGACTAGTTTGTGGATGTTGTAGGTATATTTTTTTAAATTACAATTAATACAATAATATATAGTTCTCCATTTGAGTACCAAATAAGTTTACGGAAATAATCACACCTACGTTAATTCTAATGGCAGATTTATAGGGAAAGGAATGGGAAGGATATTGAGAAAATACTTTCAGGAAATTTACTATTGATGATTTATATTTAGCAATGGACGTATTAGAGAGGTCTATATTATTAAAGAATATATTGTAATTGTTGTAAGTTCTGTAAATAAATGCATGCTGAAAATAGTTTGTTTTTTTATTCCTGTGACGTGATGTGACGTGATGGGTAATTAAATGAATCGTACTAAGTAATTCGATGGAATCTATATTTCCAAAGTAATTAAAAATATCGAAAAAAGCCAATACACCTCAACTAGATAATTTAATTTTCTATAAAAATATGAGCACTATAGAAATATGAACAACTCAAACTTTTTTATAATAATTTTCATAAAAATTGAATTTAGTGACGACATCGTTTCATACAATTTGTAAGGCAATTTACCTACACTACACGATATCTAAGGGGACTCAATAGTTTAGTACCTCATCTCCAACATACATGCATACCATCATGCTGTTTTCATATTCTGGGTTAGAAAAAAAGACTGACCTCCATACTATCCTGTCCTGACATTCATATCGTCAAATATTTATTAATTTGTGTTTAAGTGTTTATTGTTTGGTACGTTTTCTTCAACTATACATACAACCGCCATCGACAGTTGGATCTCATATGTTACATGCAACTAGTGGATTTAAATGATTACTTGTGTAGGCCTATTAAACGTGAGCTTTACTATATGACTGTCGTTCCGTCTATTAATATGACTACCATCGAAGTCTATTTTCCTTTAACTTCCTCAAAATATAATATTCTTGCCCTATATATTTTCGCAAAACCCTTAAATGTTCATCGAACAGGTCAAACAACATACACCCACGCGCCGAGCGCGGTGTGGTGTAGAAGCAAATTTAATCCAAGCTTAGGAAACTCTCGTGTAGGTGTATCGTGTTAATCTTTCTTTGCATTCACTTAATTAATTACTTTTCCACTGTTTCCTTTCATTGTTACTAGTTTTGTTTTCTTTTTTCTTTTACCTACTTATATTATATTTCCTTCCGGTCATTACTTACACGGGGGTGAATGGAGGACGTTTGCTCGAAGTTTTTCCAAGAATCTCGAATTTCTTCGTCTTTGTCTTAACGCTCCGTCGCGAGTGTGATGGGAAAGAGCGGGAGTGGAGTGGATGGATTGAAATTGGAAAGAAAAGAAATGAACTCGTCTTAATGCAACTCTGTTTTACTCTTATTTGTACCTACGCCCGCCGTATCCCCACCGTCTCGTCTGTTTTTGTTTAGTATTCGATACAGGACTCGGTGGGTGAAAGATGCGGTCTATACTTAGTTTTATTTAATTCCACTCCGTATTTGTCAGGGCTGACAGCTCCTGTAAGGAATTTTATTCAATATTCATTCGAACTTTTAATTTTAGCAATGGATACAGCATATCGCAGAACTTCATAATTATTTATAATAAACTTAGGTGTAAATCAATTGAGATGTTAAATTATGGAAATTTCTTCTCGCTATACATTTTTGCAAAACACAAAACGTTCATCGAAGACTTTAAAAAACTCACATGCTGAACGTTTTGAACGTGAAAACGTTTTGGCGTTGAAGAAAATTTAATCCAAACTTAAGAAATTTTCGTTAAGTGCATCGTGTTAATCTTTCTATGCATTCACTTTTTTTTTACTCAGCATTATCGTAGAACTCCATAATTATGAAATACTAAGGTACAAATCAAATGAGATTATATTTATTATTATTTTTTTCTTCTTAAGTTGATTATATTATTACTATTGATTATTAATCTCGGTAATTTTTTCTATTTATTTATAGTTTTCTTCCTCGAGTCGTAGTATGACATCATACATCACAGATTTTAGCTAAGAGCTTGAGCGTCGAAATCTTGTTGCTTTGTCAAATACATCGATGATTTTATTTACATTAACAGTTTTATTCATGAAAACTTATGTTGGGTTTAAAACGGTGTAAAACAACAGTACTGAAAATCACTATTTAATTTATAACAAAACTTTTCTCTTTTGGAAGAAGCATTACCATCTTTCAATTAAGATTATATTTCTTAAAGTTTCTGATGTTGTTGGAGGCCAAAACTCGATATTGGTTTGTCGATCCATCAAATCAGAAATGTTTCAGATCGTAAGAAATTCTATGAAAATATGTCAAAGACGTTCAAACGTATTTAAACATTGTTCAGAATACTTTAGGAGTAAGTGATATCTGCTGGTTTTTGAGATATATTGTTTCGAGATTATTTTTTTTTGAAGATTTTTTAATGCAATCCCTGGGAGTGCAAAAATTTCCGCGCGAAATAGTTCTCACTATTTCGTTAGTTTCCTCCGATGTCTACGGTCCATTGGGATTCCTATTCTGATAGAGATGCTGTAAGCCGAGTAGCGGTTGTTGGAACAACCTAGATTACACTTAAGGCGGTTCTTCCACAGACAGTCTCTGCCGCCGCGGGAGTCTGTCTTGTGTGTGTGCATTTTGCATCACTGATTTCGTCTCTTTGAATGTTATCTTTGCTAGTTAAGAATGCTCACTTGAGGGGATCTTCACGGAGCAAGAATCACAGATGTACCAACCCATCTACTACACCTAGATCGATTATTACACTTTGATAATTCCGGGAGTGTATTATTATTATCATCTTGAAATCATTTTCATTGAAGTGGTTATTTTAAGTCTCTCCTCAGACATATCAACATACCTACACGCTTTCGCAGAAAATCATTTGTTTAAACAAAAGAACAAAAAGAATGAAACTACTTTAAAACAAAAAAAGGATATGGTTAGGACAAGGAGAGGAAATCAGGATCAGGTGTTTAGGTAAAAGTATACCTTCTTTAGTTTTGTTCTTGAAAATACAGACTACGCAATATCCGGACTTTGGCTATTCCATAATCTTGCTGATTGTACTTCGAACGATTATATTCAAACTTAAAATTGGATTGTTGCTATGGTGTTTATTTACGAATAATCTGCTGAGAAGTTAAATAAACAAAAAATACCTTTATCTGTTTGCAAATGGCTAATTTAGACGTCTTTAAATTTCTGTACTTTTTCATTTATTGAGGTCGTTTGCCGAGTTTTCTCTAACCGAAAGATATCATCAATCAAAACAATTATTTGCCTAGAGGAAATCTTGTTCCGTTCAATATTTCGTTAAATTCTTCTTCATTCGAGCAATTGTTTCGGCCCGAAGTTTATTTATTTACTCGCCCCAAATATTAATAATTGTTATTTTTCAGAGCACACAAGAAGGGGACGTTGGAGTAAAGGTTTAATTCTCCGGCTAATTTTTATACTTCAATCCTAATTGATGACCGAAGTCGCGGCCCCGAATTCCCCGCCGATTAAATTATTAATCGGATCGGTCCGAAATTAATTCGCCAAATCCCGGAATCGACCCGCCGACCGAAGATTTGCCAATAAACAACGTTAATGTTTATTCCGTCAACTGTGTTTGTTATCGTTACGTTAAAAAAAGGGTGGGAATTAATTTTGAACCTGTTTGAAAACAATGACTCCTATTTTGTTGATTATTCAATTCCTTTCAATTTTCTTTTCCTACAGCAAAACATAATTCGAACTGCTAGATTAATAGTGTATGAACTCAAAATGAAGCTTTTTTCAGAATCGACAGAAAACTGATTTCTTACTTCCTGTTATAGATTACAAAAAAGTGAACATTGTATTAAGCTTATTAATAAAATTAATGAAATTCTGTATTTATGAATTGTTTCAAAGATTGCAGGTTATTAAATTATTTCCAATTTTTGAGTTAATACGGTATTTTCTGAGCAGTTTTTTTAAAATTATGAATTATTTTTAGTTGTGTAGTTATTAGTGAAATATTTTGACTTACTACAATTTTATTTGATTTATTTTTATTATTATTTTAGACTTAGGTTAGGACATAAATAAAGCCACATAATAAAAACAAAGAATGTATTTATGAAGAGTTAATAAAAAGTTACATAGTTAAACAATCATAAGTAGGTACAGTTATAAATATTATTTTAATAAAGAAATAACAAATCAAACCTTAAACAAAACCAAAAAATATTCTAAGTAGGTACAAGAATAGAGGAAATCAAAATTATTCGTCAATCTGAATATCACAAATAATAATAATAATAAACATAATAACATATAATATTGTTATGAATTCGCAACATAACAAATCACAATAATGCACCTATGTAATACTAACAAAATGTTCTAAGTACAAGAATAGAGAAGATCAAAATTATTTATAAGTTTGAAAATCATTTATAAATGGTTATAAATGCTTACAAATCTTAATAATATTCCCAATTCTTTTTTTGTTTGAATCAGTCAATCAAATATCGATAGTAAGATTCATAATAGGTCCTCGGAATTATATTTTTTTCAATCAACTCTTTTATGTCTCTTTTTTATTTTGAGCTAAAGGTATGTTACTTGTGTATGCCGGTGTCAAACCAAGAGAAAATAATTGGTTTCCTGAGCGTCGTAAATTACGCACGAAAACTTCAAGGTATTTTTCATCTTCATGAGAATTCTTATAATTAAAAATCTGTTAAAAAATATCTTTGACTCCCGACAGGGAAAAAAATCCAATGTTTGCGCATATGCAATAATAAAAATATTCGATTACTTACACATTGGTACAAGTAGGTAAATAAGACAAAAATGACCTTATAAGTCTGGCGCAATTCAGGGGTGACTTCTATGCGAAAAATGCATTGTCACCTCAGATATAAGAATTGTAGCTTTCATTATTTACAAAAAAACTATTCTCTCAATAGATGGCGTTACATTGTATTGTTGGAGTTTAATTCTTGAAGGACAGAAGGTGAAGTCTCCGGTTGCTCTTTCGCAGCTTCGTTGTCATCGTTTTGGGACAATTCGTTGTTCATAGTCACCGGATCCAACAAAGAAAGTGAAGGATTTAAAAGGAGCGAGGTTTCTTCAACGGGTTCGTTGTTTTCCTTGTCCTGCTGATCCATCAACATAGTTTTTCTCACCATATCTACAAGCAACCTTCCACGCCTCATGCTAAAAATAAACAAAATCAATGTAGTTATGAACTAAAGGAACCTTATTTTATTTTTGTCACCTAGAATGTAGTAACTCAAAATTATTTATTAAATCATAGAGGATATTTTTTTATTTTGACTTTAGCGTGACTCTTTGAATGTGTGATTTTTAATACTGTTAGTAACAACAATACTTTATTTAAATTTTGATAAATTGTCACCAAAAACTAGTCATCAAAATATCTTCAACAAAACTGTGTTAAGTCTAAAATTACTTATTAAACCAACAAGAATGTCGTAAGTAAAAATATTACTTAAAATCGAATATTTGTT
The DNA here is from genome assembly GCA_963576475.1 of Molanna angustata. NCBI lineage: Eukaryota > Metazoa > Arthropoda > Insecta > Trichoptera > Molannidae > Molanna > Molanna angustata. Next base: position 7,836,766 of record OY754977.1, on the reverse strand, counting down.
GATCAACAATAGTGTTACAACTAGAAATACACCAAGTTCATATTTAGGCTTAAATCAACAATAATGTGTAAACTCGAAATAATAGTTTATTTTTTACATACCTGATTCAGCAATAACGTTGCAAACCAAAATAATGCGGTCTAAAACGTCAAGCGGTCCGTCCACTCCACTCGAATTTCAACGGTAACTAAAAATGATGCAATGTTGCGCTGGGAATGACAACAGTCACTCAATCATGAACAGTGACTTGTAGGGCCATCTCTTTTTTGTTTCTTGGACTATTTTAACGACGGTCTTATTGACGCGTAGGGAATTGAATTTTACGTATGAATAATGAATTATCTCAAATTGATCAAATTTTGAGTTGATACAGTATTAATCTAGCAGTGCGATATTATGTTACTGATGTTTTTTTCAATTCATGTTTTTTAACCAGTAATAATTTTTTTTTGCTTATTTATTTTATTACTATCTGCTTAACAAATAAAATAAAAAAATAAAAATAATACATCAATATTATTCGTATTTAGATTTAAAAAAAATAATTTATCAGGTACCCAATGACATGTTGTCACATTCTGGAGAGTATAAACCTAAGAGGCCATATAAACCTAAATACCCCAATTTCAAATCAAATTCCTCAAATATGTGAAACAGTGTCTTTCTAGAAAAAAATACCATAAGTATTTTCAACATATCTCTAGTGAATATTCGTCACACAATTTTAAAATTCAGACTTAATTCCCTTAAAAAATTACCTTTTTAAAAGATTTTTTTTTAAAATTACTTTATAACTATGTGTTGTAGAGAAATAAATATTTTATGTGCTTAAAGAGTGCATAAAATCAAACTGAATGACCGATAAAGTTTTTTCATTTCAATTGTGGTTTGTTCTTAAAATGTGAAAAATCAACGAATTTCGGGTTTCCGATAATTTTAATCACGTATGAACCTTTTTTAATGCACGCAATAGTTACCCTTACTATCACATAACTGCATTAGGCGGTTTTAATATATCATATTTTCAATCACTATATTTAGCGTTATATGTCCTCTTAAAATAGTTTATCGTCTCACAAACATTGAGTGAACCCAGGGTTCAATTCCAAGTAGAGATACAGTTTAACAGTATTAACAGTACACAACAATATATAGACAATACATAGAACTACAATATATAGAACTTTCAAAATTGAATTGATAGGGATCTCATTAAAAAGGCATAATTGGTGAACGTTGCGCAAGCGCATAAAGTGATCACGTAAACCAGCCGATGACAGGTCGTAAGCCCTGTAGGTGCCTTGATTTCCCGGTTCTCCAACTTCGTCTCTATTGAGATAATTAAAAATCTGTTAAAAAAAAATATCTTTGACTCCCGACAGGGAAAAAAATCCAATGTTTGCGCATATGCAATAATAAAAATATTCGATTAACAGTACAGTTTAACAGTATAGGTATAGGTTTAACAGTACAGTTTAACAGTATAGAGATACAGTTTAACAGTAACAGCATACACAATAAAGGTTGATGATTTTGGACACGTAAAGGAAAGGAAGTTTAACAGTGTATTTTAGCCTGGATTTAATAACGATTTTCATCATTGCGTACGAAATGGTCTTGGATTATAAATAAATAAATCATAAACATTTCCTTGCATCTCGCGCCAGTGGCGAATTCAATGCCATACGGCAATTTATTCCAACTAACCAGTATTTTCAGCTCAGAGAAGCAATATTTCGATGAGATATTACTATACTATACCATCACTGGGCCTAGGTTGCGGCTCTAAGGGCCTAGGCAGTAAAGGCGGGGGTGGGCGGCCGACGCTGTTGCGCCCTCGTCAATTCTGTACTTAGAGAAAAGCAGGACGAACGCCTTTAGTCTCGCTCGGCAGTGACTCGTCAACTGTGGCGAATGTTGTTGTGTGGTTCGGGCACACCGCCGGCGCAGACGTCGGGTCAGACATCCTGTGTTGACAAATAGACGTCATATCTGACAGGTGATGATTGCGTCGGATGCCCCCGGTGTTAGCCCGCGGAACCTTCGGACGCCAACACGAGGACCGATGCGTCGGGATATAAGCCTAGGTTGCGGCTCTAAGGGCCCAGGCAGTAAAGGCGGGGGTGGGCGGCCGACGCTGTTGTGCCCTCGTCATTCTATACTTAGAGAAGAGCAGGACGGACGCCTCTAGTCTCGCTCGGCAGTTACTCGTCAACTGTGGCGAATGTTGTTGTGTGGTTCGGGCACACCGCCGGCGCAGACGTCGGGTCAGACATCCTGTGTTGACAACGAGACGTCAAATCTGACAGGTGATGATTGCGTCGGATGCCCCCGGTGTTAGCCCGCGGAACCTTCGGACGCCAACACGAGGACCGAGGGGTCGGGGTACAAGCCCCTCCGACTTGAAACGGAGTGTACTTAGCGGCCGATTTCGAGACCAATCGGAGGCCCTGACGTGTGTGGTTGGATTCTCGGGGGCAGTGGTTGAACCCGATGGATGGTGGATATTTTGTGTTTGTCCGATGTTGCGGCTGCGTCCGGTGGTGAACAGGGCCAATGAGCTCTATAGCGTCGCCGGCGTGGAAGTGGATCGCGATCTCCCTCGATATACCATCACGCCCTTCCCCTATTTGGGGTAGGCAGTGAGAACCGAACGCCAGACTCCTCTCTCTTGACATACAATTTTCGCTTCGTTCACGTCCATGCATCTTCTCACACACGCTCTTTTGTTATTCTTACTTCTAACGTCTCTATCTTTAAAAATTCCATTTATGTGAGCGTGCCAAATTTTCCATGGCCGACCTCTACTTTTCGTTCTTCTTTTGCGCCGAGTTAAGTTTCGCGTGCTAAAAATATGTTCCATTTTAAAAATTAATGAATGTATATACCAAAGTTTTTTTCCATTTTCAAGGTCTAAAATGCAATTAACCTTATAAAGCTCATTAACGTCTTTGTTAGTTTTATTTTAGAACTTGAAAACGCCGAGTAACCTTGGCCAAAACGTTCGGTCATTGTATTCGAAATTTGTGGTAAATACTTTGGTATATTCGTTCATTAATATGTATTTATTAATTTATTTTATTTTTATTTATTTCTATCCAAAAACATAGAGTAGATATAAGATACAAAATAATTAAAGGTAATATAAGCTTATTCATACAAAGTAGACATACAAAGTAAATATAAGTTATTTCATTGCAATAAATATAATTTCATTATTTCACCATTGCTTACATAGTTAAAGCTATCCTTTTTGTTTGTATCTTTGTTACTAGCCCCCTCACTAGGCATAGCCTGTGCTAAGGTGAGCTAGTTTTATATTGTTGTCTATTGCGTTGTTTATTTATAGATTCGTTGTTTATTTGTTTATTTAAATGGATTATTTTTTTTAGCAGGAAAATTAACTCTGCGCAACATTAATTTACCTACAAGAGCAAATTTTATATTTTTATTCTATTTTATAATTGTTGCATATGCGGCCAAACGCTAAATAAATAAATAAAATGGATTTTCACTTTGTTAACACAAAAAACTTTAGAATTAATTGAATTCAAATAAATTTATCCTCTGTTGGGTAAAAATTTACTACGGTTAATTTGATACCATAGTAAAATGTTTTAAATGTACGCGTGGCTCCTTATTTCAGTCGACAGTTTAATTTTACGTCTATTCTTATAAATAATAATGTTTTTATTTCGTATTTTTATTATTTGTACCTCATCCCGCGTTGCCCTTTGTCCTTTCACAATGTTTATTAAGATAAATCGAACGAAAACATCGTCGTCGGACGCGAGGGTGTGTTCCTATCTGTGCGACATCCCCCCGACACATTCCAATCGCACACTCGTCCGCTGACCGCACACTGAGCTCGCTTGGAACGGTCCGGGGAGGTCGCGCAAAGATTAAACGGCGCCCCGGGTGAAATTTAATATTTCGCGAATCGTGATTAAAATTCGCTGATTTGTGATTTACACCTATGAAGAAGGGAGACGGGGGGGGAGGGGTGACTTTAAATTAAACAAATATTAATTTACAGCTTTAATATTAGTAATAACCCCGGGGAGAATGATTGACGCTTTCAATAAAACCGGTTTCTGTATAAATACATATGTGGTTATTACGTTATATTGTATCATAAATTGACTTTTAATTGAAAAATATATTCTTAGTAGACGCGTTGTTATTTTACCTCGTTCAATCTCAGCCGTTGTAACCGAATTGCGTACAGTAACAAGTTATTTGGAATTAAAATGATTGGAATAATGTGTAAAGCTTACAACGATATGAGATTTTAAGAAAAAAATGTGACAATGAGAAATATAAACACATAATTCTACAATTTATTTCACTCCCGACGACCGTTTCGGCTCACAGGGCCATAATCAACTGGTGTTAAGTACACAGTTCAGATTTCTTTTATACAATGTTAAACAAAGGATATAACAGGTTAAAGGTTTTATACATACATTTATCTATTTACCTCTTATAACTATTGCTTAACATTGTATAAAAGAAATGTGAACTGTGTACTCAACACCAGTTGGCTATGGCCTTGTAAGCCGAAACGGTCGTCGGGAATGAAATAAATATAATATTGTAGAATTATATGTGTTTATATTTCTCTTTTTCATTATGGAGTCCTACAAATTGGAAGCCGTCTCAATCAAAAGATTGAAAAGTTCGCAGAAAAAATGTATTATGTACATAAGTCATTTTGAAATAACTAGAAAATCTTTACTTCGAATCGTTTTCTGGAGAAACCTTGAGAGGGAGCTGATGACGGAGCAACTAACCAGCAGTAGCGAAATCGCTCATAATATGTAGAAGCCGAAAATCTTGAATATTATGTTAAGAAATTCAAGACCTAATAATTTTTTTATTGTTTTATTGCAACCATACTACAAGATTAAAAATTAAACCGTTTGTAGATATGTACGATGCTTTACAGGGCCACAAATGTAAATATTATTTTGGCATGTGATTTTAAAAATATTTTTCATGATCACTAGTATGAACAACGATGCTAAAAACAAAAAAAAATCGTAATTTCATAAATATAAGTTTATGAATTTATTGGAATAATACCTATTGAAATAAAAAACCCGTAGCAATTATTATATTTGTGCTTAACTATGTTTATTTTACAACTTAGAAAATGATTTAAAAATTAACATAATATATACATATATTATTTCATTGCATTAACATAATAATATAACAATCACATTAACAAGGAAAAGGGGTTCAATGAGTAATTAGAATATTTATACACATATTATCCACATCTTATTATTGTAAGTGAATTCGTAATCATTTATTTGTGAATAAACTGTTGTAAGATATGATTTGTCTGCTGGTAATAAAAGCTTTAATTGTTTGCTTCGTTAGTTGATTTTCATTGGGTACTTAATTAATTAATTATAACAATATTATTTGCACACTCATGAAGAGGAAAAATTTTCTTTGAAGAACTCGTATTAGTTAGGGTATAAAACCATTTCATTTGTTTGAATGCAATTATAAATGTTGGTACCCAACCAATTGAATTCGTATGTGAAATTGATCTCGCTGTTCAGTGGGCCAATGTTGTTTTTGTATTCTTTTGCTTAATCGTATAAAAAAGATTTTGGAATCGAAAAACGGACATTTGTTGTTCTACCCCTTTGTCTTTATTTTATTAACAACTGGGTTCATTCGAGTAGCATTACTCCATACTGTACCTTATTTTTTTAGTTTATTTTTGTTACACAAATAAATGAGTGATATTACACTGTTAACTTGGAGGTATTGGTTGAGGAAATATGTAACTGGTAGAGGGCGTCCCCGAATGAATATTAAGAGGGAATTTTGAGAGCAGGTGTGCGAGGACATGAAGTGTACCTCTTACACAGAGTTGAAGAGAGTCGCTGAAGATTGAGCTGAGTGGATAGTCAGAAGGTGAATTAAGCCATCCGGTGTTTTTTTTTAACTTTTTCTTTAATATTTTTTTTTATTTTGTTTCAGGTATGCATCATTGTTTATGGATTTGATAAGCTGGGCTCTTTGGGTAAGTTTAGCGTATTCTTCATCCATTTTTAATTCCTCACTTCAATATCAGTCTCGACGCTGAGAAAAAATAATGGAAATTAATAAAATTTTATGTTGTATTGAAGTTTTCAAATCATTTCTTCTGTTTGTTCATATTGAAGTAACAGAACAAATGTATACACACACTTCACAAAGGAAAGTTGCTTCAGAACAGTTTTTTTCTAGTGAAGCAGCTATCTTGTACTTGTGTAGGTATGTATGTATTTTGCTATAATAAATGAATTTAAATAAAATAATAATTAGTTTTATTAAGTAGATGTCAAAACATCTATTTTCAACCTGAAAAAAAGTGGTGTTTGAACTCGCCATCATTGAATTACTAAGTCAGTGCCCGCTCTTCCACACTTTAGGACTTGTGACGATTATGGTTTGTCCAAATTGCTGATAATTTACTGGCATAATTTTGAAATGCCGTCATGATTTTTGCATCGAGTGCATGCTTAATTTCTACAATACATTCTCCGGAGAAAGATCACTGTTGCTATTTGACGTCTCGGCTGTGGCGGCGTCGTGACGTTTAGCGCCGGAAGTGCCACCCCCCCCTTACTCTCTTGCGTCGAACCCTCCCTCCTTGGAGTAGCTCTGCCACCGTCTAGCAGAGAGTATTCAATTATGTAGTTTCCACTACATTTATCATCACACTTTGCGCTGACTTCCGTTTCGACCCGATAAATAAGCACACACATAACAAGAATATGCAATCCGAAGAGGCGAAGCGATTAACGCAACAAACTTTCGATTCGTTTCAAAATAATTTCCTCTAATTTATAATGATAGTTATTCAAATGTTGTTTATTAATTATGAGAAAACTCTTAATAAAGGTTTCACAATAAATTAAATGTTATTTACGCCGCTCTATAAATTTAATTTTACTTTATACAGTTCAACTTAAACACTCCGTTCTGTTGTTATTGGAAATAATTTCCGAGATAAATCAAGGTGTTTTCGACCGTCATAATATTTCGTTTTGAACATTTCTCGAGTGTTTTTTTCAGATTCTCAAAACTTACCTTTTTACGGTGGTTCGAAATGGAATAAATGGCGCGTATTTGTCGACCACAACAATCAATGATATATCACATATGCTCCATCCTATGTTACTTTGCATATAATTCCATCAAACCCACAACCACACCACGTGTAGCCTCTAGAAAGTTTTTGTTAACATTGCTACGCAGAAGACTCCAGCGAAGAAGCGCACTACGTAGCGTTGGAGTGGGTTTGAAATCTGCTCAGGTGGGTAAGTTTGGTCTAACTGGCGAAATCAAAACCCTCGTGACTACCCATATCATGGATATAATTATCATATTGAGTTCTATGACATCTAAAGATATTATAGAACTCCATATTATCCAACTGTCGATTCGTTCATGAGAATTCAATTCTCTGAATGAATCGACTTTATTAAGCCAAGATGCGTGTACGAAGGAACATTTTGTATGGCGTAGTGGACTTTTTGCATGCTAATAACACCAACTAGAGGCCTCGCAGCATATAATGTTCCCATACATGGATTTACTCAGAATTCGGAATAGATAATTTAATGTGAGTTTTGTGTGTTTGTGTGTGTCTGTGTGTGTGTGGGTCTGTGTGTCCCCCCCCCCCCTTATAACTTTTGATCCGCTCAATTTACAGAGCCCAAATTTTCAGAATATATAAACAGTATAGGCTTACAAAACTTTAATACTCATAATTGTGTATTTTTGTTTCAGTCAGGAGTTATCAACTTTTGAAATTTTGGTTTATTTTTTCATATATCTCAGAAACCATAAAATCTAGAACGCTGAAAATTGGTATAAAGATAGACAAATACAAAATCTCAAATGCCTTTTTTTAAAAAAAATTCAGGGTTTCTCAAACATTTTTTATTAAGTAAAATATTTTTTTTTATTATAAATTTGAGTTTAACTGCCTATATTTCCAATTTTTTTTAAAAATATCGAAAACAGCCGAAACACCCCAACTAGATTATTTAATTTTCTATAAAAAATATATACATTATATTAGCACATCTCAATTTTTTATAAAAATTGAATTAAGTGACGACATTGCTTCATACAATAATTTGTATGGCAGTCGCCTACACACAATATGTAAGAAGACTTAATAGTTTGATACTAATCTCCAAACATACATACATACCATCATGCTGTTTTCATATTATGGGTAGGATCAAAAGACTGACCTCCATACTATCCTATCTTGACATACATACCTAGGTACATGTGTTGTATAGAAAACCAAATATCTTAAAATATTAAATAATTTATATTTATGGGTTTATAGTTTGGTACTTATTCTTCAACTATACATACTATCGCTATCGACAGTTGTATCTCATGTGTTACTTACAACTAGTAATAATATCCATGATATGGGTAATCGTGAGGGTTTTGATTTCGTCGGTTGGACCAGACTTGCCCCCCAGGAAGATATTGATTCGGATTTTAAAAAGACTAGGGTTGTAAGAAGGTGGAAACAGATTTTGGAAGATAGTTGCACAGCCAGGCTGCTGTGTTACTAAATGAGTTCGAGAAGCGAATGGTTCGTGTATATTGAAGGTTTACTGTAAACGGGTGTTAAGATTGAATAAATCGAGTGCCTCTATTGTGAATGGGTGAAAGAGGGACCAGGGATGCAAGTTATTCTAAGTATCTCCCGTGGTAGTATCTATAGAATACCGACCTTGCGTCTGTGTTCCCAGTGATTGCAGTCCATCAGTCAATGATGATCAGTCAATCATCTGTATGTTCCTTTGGAAGCGAAATAAAGTATGACTTTATATAAAGACTGATAATAACAACGAGGAAAGGAAAGAGGAAATGGAAGTATACAGAAGGAATCTCGTCGAAGGATTATTTGATAAGGAAAATTTCTTTTATTCTTTTTTCTTAAATTTTGTAAGTATTGAGACAACGTAACATCACCAATAATTTAATAGTCTGTCTGATTTAACTTGAAGAGAGAAGATAAATTCTAAAGTAGTGTTAGTACGAATTAGAAGTGTGGTATGTTCAGCTTATCAAAGAGGCAGGGTGTAATTTGACATTTGAACATCGTCATTAGAGCCGGGTACCTAGTAGAGCAATGAGGTTCACCACCCATTCTGAATTTATTGCCTTTTTAGGTGAGACGAGACTGGTGTGTGGGAATATGGGCATGTGTCGTGCTTAATTTTATGATGTTATTATAAATTTATTTATAAATTAATTTATTGATTAATTTATTTATGTATTATTTTATTTACTCATTTATTTATTTATATTATTTATTTAATTTTATTTATTTATTTATTTATTTATTTATTTATTTATTTATTTATTTATTTATTTATTTATTTATTTATTTATTTATTTATTTATTTATTTATTTATTTATTTATTTATTTATTTATTTATTTATTTATTTATTTATTATTTAATTAATTAATTTATTTAATGATTTTTTTCAAACAATTACGGCATTCATTGCCTTTTACAAACAAACATTATAAAACACATATTGAAAAAAAAATCAGTAGGTACCTAAAGAAAACAATAATAAACTTATAAAAAAAAGGATAACCTGTCCATATACCTCCACAATAAAACGAAAACAATTAAAGTTAATAACATAATTATTGTTTCTATCTTCTTTTCTTCCCTTTAAATTGAACACTTGTAAAAATGCGTCCCAGTTTACTACGAAAATATTCCCATATCTTGTGTGTATAATAATTAAATATTGATGTTTTTTTTAAGATTATAATATTGTTTGCTCATAGACTCGGGAGATGCTGCAATAAAGATTAGAGTTGGATAATTTGTATTTTATTTTAATATGATGAATTAAGCGGATTACATTCCCGCTTTCCATACACAGGCATACAAGTTAATTTTCTCGTAAGATGACGCAAAAGTTAGTCATTATCCCCAGTAATGTTAAGAATATCAAACATCCGAATTTGTATAGAACCATGTTGCGTTGTTTAGATTTATCTTTCATTTCGTTATACGTATCTACGTAAGTCCTTATATGGTTTTACTGTGAGATATAATATTATGGTGTTTTGGTTAAGACAACTTGATTAACACGAGCTTATGGGAACATATAAAACAGTGTAAGGAAATATTTTTACGTTGTTAGTCCCTCTTTTAAATTTTAAAATGATCTAAAGATATTTTTTTTATTTATTTACATACCTTTGTAAAGTTATTTACACTCTCAATACCTATTACAAAATTTTAACAATAAAAACAAAGCTTGGCTGATACTCTCTCGAAAAAGTTAAAATCTCGTGTTTGGGAGAGGAGCATTCTACTTACATACACATATGTAAGGTCATTAAAAAATGATTCCCCTATATGACAGTAATTTCCATGCAAATATAATTATCTAAATCTTTTTATTTATGGGAGAAGGAGGCACTTTTGGACAGAGGCAGATTTGGACAGCTTGAATTTGTCCGCCTGAATATTAAATTAGTTGATTCTCTCTATTATTCATAGATCGCGCTAGGAGTCCTTTGTTATTATTTGACGTTTGGTCACGTGTTTGACGTGTGTATTTTTAACGTAAATAAAAATAAACGCAATTTTGCTAATTGTTTTTCGGATATTTCTAAGCCTCTATTTATTTTATCATACTGTTAAGTAAACATGTGTATTTTTTTTCAAATACTATGTAATTCAACAGTTTTTTGATAATATAAAAGTAACTCATACATAACCTCATTCCATGTGATATTTTTATTTCTATTTAATGTATATGTGAGGCAGAATTGGACAAAGGACGGTGAGGCACATTGGGACAGTGTCCAGTAATTTTAATGTCCGTTAAACAAAAAAATATTTAAACCTATGCCTAATATTTAAATTTTTTGTGTAAATAATATTCTATTTCTGCCAATTTGAACTTATACTGACTATTATTTCTTTTATTTGTAGTTTTAAACATATGTTCAATGTTGCCCTAATAATATTTTAAAGTTTGTGTAATATTTGATATCTACCAATTTTAACTGATACTGACTATTATTTTTTAACAGATTTTTAATTATCTCAATAGAGACGAAGTTGGAATATTTATTGTAGGAGAACCGGGAAATCAAGGCACCTACAGGGCTTACGACCTGTCATCGGCTGGTTTACGTGATCACTTTATGCGCTTGCGCAACGTTCACCAATTATGCCTTTTTAATGAGATCCCTAAATCTTATCTTTGACTCCCGACAGGGAAAAAAATCCAATGTTTGCGCATATGCAATAATAAAAATATTCGACTATTATTTCTTTTATTTGTAGTTGAAATAAACATTTAAATTCATTTAATCTGTAAATATTTTTTATTGTCCAATTGTGCCCCTTAGTCTGTCCAAATCTGCCTCTTATGCGTCCAAATGCACCCCCCAGTGGGGCACATTTGGACGAAATGAATGGTTCATCTAAAATGCATATCATGCTCCTATAACAAATAATTGACACATTCGGTTAATAAATTATGTTAAAGTATTAATGAGGCCTTCAATGTAAACTAAAAAGTTTTTGAAAATCAAATGGGAAAATTTTATAAAAATCAAAATGTATTTTTTGTCCAAATCTGCCTCCCCCTCCCCTATTTATTTATTGTTTTAAATCCACATAAACATTACAGATATTTCAGGGGTTAACATGAATATTTCTAATTTCTAATAAATAAGAAAAGTCTATCATATTGTTTAAGATTTTATGTAAAAAAAACTACATTGTTGATTGTTCTTCTTTTTCAAGTGGTGGAATTTTTAGATGATAAACTAGTGACTTTAAATAAAATATATTTTTTAACAGATTTTTAATTATCTCAATAGAGACGAAGTTGGAATATTTATTGTAGGAGAACCGGGAAATCAAGGCACCTACAGGGCTTACGACCTGTCATCGGCTGGTTTACGTGATCACTTTATGCGCTTGCACAACGTTCACCAATTATGCCTTTTTAATGAGATCCCTATCAATTAAATTTTTCTATCAATTCAATTTTTCTTATCAATTGAATTGATAGGGATCTCATTAAAAAGGCATAATTGGTGAACGTTGCGCAAGCGCATAAAGTGATCACGTAAACAAGCCGATGACAGGTCGTAAGCCCTGTAGGTGCCTTGATTTCCCGGTTCTCCTACAATAAATATTCCAACTTCGTCTCTTTTAAGATAATTAAAAATCTGTTAAAAAAATTATTTAATTAATTTAAAAAAAAAAAAATATCTTTGACTCCCGACAGGGAAAAAAATCCAATGTTTGCTCATATGCAATAATAAAAATATTCGATTAAATAAAATATACGAACACAAGTGACGGATTTGTCATTTTATTTAGAAGTTAGCTGTTGGAGCGACCCGTGTTCCTCTGACCGCATCCCCATAGATTTTAATAACACAGATAACCGTTAACCTTTTGTCTAAATAAAGTATTTGAAAACCCCCAGTTAATTACTTTGTCGAACTTTGTTGAAGCTGTTACGAGAGATCATGTACTCGGCACGTACCCCTACATCGTGTTTATGATTATCGCAAACGGGCAGAATTTCTCACTTAGCGCTGATTTCCGCAAAGTTTATAATCGCTATATGCCGATTGGTCCCGCCATAAAGCAACGACAATCGGCCCGTTAATTTTTGTATATCGATTGGAACTTGCGGTGGTCGGTTAACAGGTGCGGAACTGTCTGTTGGGTCCTCTCCATAACGACACACGCGCAAAATTGATCGTTAAACTTAACGATCGGTACGAGGCGAAAATGGTTGGAAGTATGGAACGTGTTTGATAATGTTTCGTATTTGTCACACAGTCGGAGAGAAGAGAATTCATGATATACAAATATAACTGTACACTGGCGGGCTTATTGCATACGGCAATTTCTTCCAACCAATCAGATTACAAAGTTTGACAACATTGTGTATGTACAACAGCAAAAAATAAGCGTAAAAGATAACAAAGAAAAAATATGTAACACTTAAATACTATTAAAACAAAACAAAAAATAATAATAATTCATAGCAAGAAAAAAGGATAGGGTAAGAACAGAAGAGGAAATTGGGATCAGGTGTTCAAGGATAAATATTCCTTCTTTAGTTTTTTCTTGAAAACATATTGAGTTAGACTAAGGCTATTCCATAATCTTGCTGATTGTACTTCGAACGAAGAGCTGAGAAATTCTGTATTTTGGCTAGGGATGGATAGTACTGTACGTTCAGCAGATCCGAGTGGAAGTCCATGAGTGGAAAAATAATTGAATTTGCTTTTGAGGTACTGTGGCAGGTTCGAGTTAGAGAGAATATTGTACAATTTATTATGAGACATTTTTGCGAATACTATGTTCTATATAATTATGTATATATATATATATATATATATATATATATATATATATATATATATATATTATGTTTTAAGTATGTATTGTAGTCTAATTTAATTATTTTGTGAGTAGTTTGTGTAATATCGGTCGACATAGAACAAAAACTTAGATCTGAAAACACGTGATGGGCAGGAAAAGTTTAATATAGCAAGTAAGGAAGGTGATTCTAAACGATTGTGAATATTTTCGTGAAGGTACATCATGTCTACAATTGTTCGTTTATTTTGAGATAGCAAATAGGTATTATGGTATAAATATTGTGGTGGCCACTAGTGGCTTTATTGTGTTTGATAACTCTTTGTGGTTAAAAAGGGATCATGCGTGTGTTTGTAGTATTATTAACGTATGTACAAAGTTGATGCATGTACCATGTGTTTTTAAAACGCATGTACTTTTTGTACTTAGGTACTATCAAATCGGTAGGTACAGATCGTCTACGTTTATTATCTTCTGCTATTATTTCTTTGAAATATTGTGGGTACCTACTACCCTACTGCTTGTGAAAGAAAATTTTCATTATAGATTAAACAGTATGTGGGGGATTTATATTATAATTACTTTATTTACTTCGTTAATTTTCATAAATTGCAGTGAAAGTATACCTACAAGGTAAGTATGAAGAGGGGAACTCATTCAAAAAATGTTTCAGTGTTGATAAACACACGCTGGTGTACTTCTGTCTGGTTGTGAACATAATTTTGCTTGTTATACTTAATGAATCATCATTTATATCAAGTTTTTTTACACTATTTTATCAATCACAAAGACAACAAAAAGGATTTATAATAAAGATTTTATCTACATGTTGTGTACTTTTAGTAAGTTCATTAAAAAAGCAAATGATTTCGTTCGGAACGTATCAAAATATGCAAAACGTTTTATGTTTACAAAATTAAAGAAATAAAAGAATTCTTATTCTCCTTATTAAGAAAACGTCGTTCTAGAAACAAAGAGAAATTAATTATTTAATATTCATAAAACATTTTTATTATTTCAAAATATATTTTCTTTTTTATTCTTTCTTATCTTGACCTGTTTGTGAATGTGGACTTTCCTGGGAGGAGAAGGTCCTGTCCTTCAATCTCTTTGCAAGTATTCCGGGTAGTCTTCTGTTGTTGGGTAATTGTGTTCATTATAAGATTCAAAAGAAATGGGCTAAGACTATCTCCTGATACCAGTTTTTGTGGATATCGCTTTTGTAAGATCTCCATTAACCTTTATTTTTATTTAACAAGAACATTGAAAAATAACATATTTTATAATGACTGGTAAGTGTTCAATATTGTTTTATTGCGTAACACCGTTTTTTCAGGTTTATTTTTTTCGGGGATTCAGATAAAAAATAAAATAATATATAATCTACCTCTGGAGAACGGATGTACATTAGGGCAGTAAGTATGTAATAAATTATAAAGGGAGTATATAATAAATTTTATCTTTTAATGAATATTTCCCAGGTAAATTTCTATGAAAATGGACGCGGCTCCGTACCTTTGACCCAATTATAATGTGAACGCTCTGGGTATAATAAGGTTGATAATATCATTTATTGTTAATTAGTTTAATTTGGAATATATATATTTGTTAATCTTGCCTTTAACGCCGTTAAACGAACAGTGCGGTACTTGTAATTTCACTATAACAATGAATAAACTATACTTAGTTGAATTAACGCGTTTGTAGTGGTACTAAATTTTGTTGCTTGTACAACACCACCCGTTTTCTCGTGAGAAATGGTTAAAGTCTCTTATCGAACAACATTAAGCCAAGTCAATCGAATATTTTTACTGATGCATAAACTCAAACATTGGATTTTTTCCCTGTCGGTAGTCGATGATATTTTATGTAAACGTAAACATGCGTAATCCAGCCGATCACAGGTCGTAAGCCACGTAGGGGTGCCTCAAGTTCCTAGTTTTCCAATAATATTCCAACTTCGTCTCTATTGAGATGTCATCAAATTGATGTGAAACATAGTTTTTATTTATTTATTTATTTACTTTATTTACTCCTCACTACCCCATGGGGATATAGTAAGGCGTTATGAATTCCCGATTTTTATTATCAACTAGTATCACGCTGAGATTGTATTCTTTAAGTTTCATCACAAAATATCTGTGTGTATGTACTTTGTACTATGTACTATGTAAGTACTATGTACTATGTACTATGCACTATGCACTATGCACTATGTACTATGTACTATGTACTATGTACTATGTACTATGTACTATGTACTATGTACTATGCACTATGCACTATGCACTATGCACTATGCACTATGTACTATGTACTATGCACTATGCACTATGCACTATGCACTATGCACTATGCACTATGCACTATGTACTATAAACTTTGTTTATAGTGCATAGCTCTCTTGAACAAATCGACAGTAGGAATACATTTTAAAAAATATTTGGATCCAAATAAAGAAAAAATAAAATCAGCATTTTACATATTTACATGTTAGTCAAATTGTTGTACCTTGTCAATGTTTTTATACTGTACTGGATTTTGTACTAAGTAAATAAATAAATTGTGACAGAGTAAGAAACATTTTTAATGAATACCAGTGAGCTATCGGCGTCGTCGAAGTGATCCTGAATTATTAAACAAAGTTGCACATAATCGAATTAGAGTTTTTACAAACTATTTTTGTAGATACGTACGAAAAATTATGTGTTTAGTAAAACACACATTTCAGATAAATACAAGGCAATTTAAACATGGAGTGTGTCTACCTTTTTTGCACAAACCCGGTCGGAGTCAGGCGCTCGCAAAATATTTCAGCTGTGTCACTTTTTGTTCGTTAAGGAAAGCTCAGTTGACTCTGGGAAAGCTCAGTTGACTTGGGTTGATTCCAACGTCCACCCCGCATCAGCTGACCAAACTTTATCACTGGTCAAGGACATCGTTTCTTGTTTCTGCGGCGAGGGATTTACAATTTGGTATTTTGTGTCCAAAACCACACGAACACAAATATGCGAAACAGGGTTGGTTTTGAACTTACACGCATGAAGAAATAGTTGGAAAATAAGATTGCTTTTCTGAATTTCAAAAATATTTTATTATATTGTCTCTGTCAATATTGTAAAATGCTAGCCCTAAAACAGGATTTCCTAGTTGGTGTAACAGTAATCTTCTTGTTGTTGTCATTGTAAAATGTTATGTGATAAACAAAACGAGTGGGTTGTGGCGAACAATAAACTCTCCACACCATAGTAAGCGTTCATTTTTTTTTCTTGAAAGATTGACAATCTCTAAATGCATTTTCATGAAGTACCTACATTTCTATTAGATTCTTAAACAAATATAAGATTCCCAGAGGACAAAAGTTTTCAAAATACACCATACACACAAAAAAATTGTCACGAAACTCATAGTATGTATTTTCTACGTGATACCTGTTGAGAAATTTTAAGTTTAATTGCATTAGTAGCAATATGAGCATGTATGAGACAGTGTATCAATGTTGATGAGGCGATGTATGTGTCAAGATAGAAGAATTCGGTTTTCGGTTCTCACTGCCTACCCCTTGAGGAAGATAGAATTGGAGAGTAAAAAAATAAACTCGTCTATAGAGACACATACAATATCAATATGAAGTTGATCACTCAATTTTCCCTTCTTCTTCTGGGTCACAATCCTAGGATTGGTCTGCACCAAACACTCGATCTTTCCATTTATCTCTATCGTCCGCCAGTCTCTTAATCTCTTTGTAACTGCTACAGCGTACATCACCGATCATCTGGTCTATATAGTTGTTTCTTGGGCGACCTCTACAGTTACCCCATCAATCATTCCTTCGACGATGGTAAAAAGCTGGCCTGGGTGCCGGATGTTGTGGCCTATCCAAGTTGTTCTCTGTCGGGCAATTTTTGTCATAATTTGCCTTGTCTTTCCAACCCTACTTATTTTCCCTTACATAAGCTATTTTACTTCTGTTATATACAGTCGATCGGACTTAAGTTTGGGCTGTGGAGAGGACACAAAAAGGATAATCCGTACGCCATACATACAAACACATCACGACACTCTCTACATGATACCCGTTGAGAAATCTATGTGAAAAAAATACGCTTAAAAATTGTGAAATCATAACTCTCCGCTGTTCCATTGTGTGGAGAGTAAAAATAAATCTCGAGAATCTCGTCGTCACGATGTTTTAAATCAGTATTGAAACTCCTGTACATCGCTAGTCATACACAATAACCACTTCCATTAACTCTTTATTAAACCATTTGCTCATATGAATTGGTATTGTCAAGCTTTAAATGAATCGTCTTCTGTATCTGGATGTCTAGAAAATGCTCTGTAAAAATAAACACAAGGTCAGAATATTGTATAAGACAGGAGTGTAACCAATCATGACGTATGCTGTGGAAACGCGAGCAGACACTCTACGAACCAAGGGGCTCCTAAGGACAACGGAAATGAAGGTTCTAAGGTCAATCACTGGAAAAACTCTCCGAGATCGTGTTTTTGTAATGTTGAAGTAACAAAAAACATGTAGAATATAGGACGTCGTTTGGTGAAGTAGATCCAGAAGAAGACATTGGAGGGACCACGTAACCAGAATGGACAGTGATAGACTTGCGTATATAGCAGCAAATGAAATCCCTTCTGGTCGCCGTCTACCAGGAAGATAAAGGAAAGTTGGACTTCGTCATCTCAGGAGGAATAGTTTTTGAATTACAGATCAACAGGTGTACTAAACGAAGAAGAATATGAAAAAGAAGCATTCAAGAAGAACAATGTTCAAGTATAATATACCATGTACAGGCGAGTTTTGTATTGCTTTCAATTTACGTTCATTGTGTGTTTACCCATTTTATTTTAGTTTGTTTCAAGAATTTCCCTACGCTTGTATCGTCCATTTTTTTTCCCTTTTTTATGTTTTTATTAAAAAAAATGTTTTCATATTCGTTTCGTTGAACCGCCACCACGCAGCGCTAAACTATCTAATCCGATATCTTGAGTGGATTGCCCGTAAGTGAATTATTTATCATTTCTTGGGGCAATACGCAATAACAATCTCGTTTTTATTCTCAGTTTGGGAGTCTCAAATGACCCATGCCCCGGAACTGAATGTCCCGTTCGGGGCTTCGGCTGCTAGACTGTTGCGGCTCTTTTGGGCTTCAGCTTAGCCCTCGGACTATTAGGTACATCACTTTTGTGGCCGTTCGGACGACGTAAGGTCGTGTTTCGCCCCCCGGTCACAACAAAATTACAAAACCCTCGGATTCATTTAAAGATATAATAAATTTTATGGGCCGGGACGCCAAAAAACTACAAAAAAATACATTTCGGGCAGTTTTTTTTTTTGTATATTACCGAATAATATGAGGTTAGCGGTGGTGATATTTTTTTTTGTTCCGTACAACCCTTGTCATTCGAAATGTTCACATTTAAGTAGAAAAATATGTATATAAAGCCTTGTAATAATATATGTGATCGTTTTATTTTAACTTTCCATACTGTCCTTTTTTCGTGTCTCGTGTCTTTTACATATGCTTCTATGAAATAATTTCACTGAGATTTTATCCTTTGAAAATTATATTTGAATTCATTCGTTCATATTTCGTTAAGTTGTGCGAAATTAATGCAAAGTATATACCTAGTAAAGTTTTTTCGTTTTAAATCCAATTTACTTTAAGAGACGTTCTTGATAGTTTTAATGAAAAAACACTTTAGTTTTTATTTATTTATTTATTTATTTGGATAAGTATACAGTCAAATTGAAAATTATATAAAAGAAAAGATGTACAAAAGTGAGACCAATTACATACTCATCACAAGTGTATATAAGTAACAAGTTTTTAATAAACATATAACAGTCCTCTTCTTAGACCTTAACATTTAATGATATTATTTCATTTTTATTTTTGCGTCCTGCATGACGAAAAATTAAATAATATACGCTTTCTTTATATCAATAAATTATCAGAAATATACCGGTAAAGAAATTTTATTAAATAAAAAAAAAATATCTTATTAAATCATACCTACATATTTACTAGCACGCCAAGTCTCTAACTGGGTAGGTAGAGAGAACTGAGTTCCAAACGCCTCTATCCTTGTTAACATTCATTGCTTCCATTTGATTCATGTATCGAGTCTTACATATTCCTGGTTTGTTCAAGCTTCTTTCAAAATATGATTCACATAGTCTTTCCAAATCTGTCTCTAACGATCCCCGCTATTCACTCAGCTTTTTACATCTTTACATCTTTGTGTATTTTTTCATTCTTTCAATATGTCCAAACCACCTCAGGGTTTGTCAAACCACTTTCATCTTGCATCATTATTTTCTTATGTCCACATTTTTTTAAAATTATTGATTCAATTTTGAAAAAATGTCTCTACTTCAATTTATTTGTTCAAAGAATTCAAAGACAATTCAAAATATCTGATTAAGATGTTATCAATTTGGCTTTATTTTTAAATTGCATCGATTTCGGTCTCTCGCATCTTTCGTTTCGGAACAGGGGGGGACTTTAGGGACATCACATTATTAATAATTCATGGGGCGTTTCTCTCGTGGAGCGCCAAATTATACGGGATTCTCCGAGTTTATTGATATTTTCGCCACCCCCACTCGCTCCAGCGTCATTAATTTGCGGTTAGATCTTCAACTTTGATAATTCCCCTTCAACTGAGATTATCAAAATCATTTCTGTCAATATATTTCTCATTCATCTTGATTAGGTCCTTAGTATTTGTTTTATAAATATGCATACCTACATAAATCATAATTTGCAATGGAAATGTTTTGATGTGAATCCGACATTTAATAAAACAATGTTATTTCATAATATTTTATTTATTTATTTATATCATCTCGACACTTATAAAATCATTTATAAATACTATCCCAACCTCACTAGGACTACGCCTGTTTCGAGGTTGGAGATTTACAATAATATATTTATACATTACATCTACATCCATGCACCCACCACACAAATATACAATATTTACTATACGCAGTTGGTTACCTTAAATCATACATACATACATACATACATACCATCACGCCATGTCCCTCACGGGGTAGGCAGAGAGAACCGAACGCCACATTTTTCTATCTTGACACACATTCATCGCCTCATCAACATTCATACATCGTCTTATACATGTTCGTCTGTTGTTCATGCTTCTTACATTTCCATCTTTCAAAATATCGTTTACATGGTCGTGCCATCCTTTTCTTGGGCGCCCGCGACCTCTTATTCCGTTCCTGTCAGCTTTGTATATTTTCTTCGTCAGGCGTTCTTCATTCATTCTCCCTAAGTGGCCAAACCATCTCAATGTGTTAACTTTCATTCTGTTAATTACATCTTTCTTTATCTTACATTCTTTCCTTGTATCTTCATTCCGAACTCTATCATACATCGTTCTGTTACAAATTCTTCTAAGCGATACCTTAAATCATTATTGTGACAATAATATTATTCCATAGCAAAAAAGGCACACCCAACTGGTAAAATTAATGCAAGGTTCGTGGATATAAATATTGAGATAATAAATGAGACTTATAAGGGCTGTTTAATTATTATCTTAAATCGAATATTTTAGTATTGCATATGCGCAAACATTGGATTTTTTTTCCCCGCTGGAAGTCAAAGGTCTTTTTTAACAGATTCTCCTACAGTAAATATTCCAACTTCGTCTCTATTGAGATAATTAAAAATCTGTTATTATCTTAAATGTATAACGATAATGTATAGCTGTTAGTCTCCTAAAAAAAGTAAATAAATAATTTATTTGTAATATCATATTTTTTTTGTATTAGTTTGTAATAACTCTATATTTAATGCTTGATTGTTTAAATTGGTTGTCCACTTTTAACATCTGAACTTTTACTTCCTATTCTTCATTTCTTTTATTTAATTTCTTATATTTAATCTCAAACTTTACTTCTTTATCGTTTGTAACATTTTATTTAAACTACTTGAATGTAACATTTAACATCTGTGCACCTTACATAATATATGTAGTATGTATCCTCTATGTGTAAATGATTCGTTTAGCCTATTGTATAAAAGTAACAGCCCCAGAACAGGTTTAGCCTAGTGGGGCGTTACTTACTTTACCTGAATATGTACAAATGTTTGTGTACTAACAATATTGGAATTACACCACCTGACATCAGAAGAAAGGCGACGGCTGATGTGGAAAGACACAAACAGATCCATGACCTTAGACACCCCCTTTCACAACCACCAGATGGCTGCACCGAGACTGCGGTCGAAAAAGAACTCGAAAGTTCTATATATTTGAATAATGTGTAACAATTCACCTGAAAATAGAACATTATTACTACTGCCATCTATGAAGTAACGAAGAAACCTTTTTTGTAACGTCATCTATTGAGAAATTGGTTTATTTGTAAACAATGAAAGCAACAGTCCTTGTTCGGTAAATGTGGCGACACTCCCAACCTTTTCCTCTCCTAAAATATTGCTACCTACATATGATTGTCAGCTGTACGATACAGCAGTATATACACCGTCCCAACTCGTCGTCGTGTACGTCATACACAGTTGAAGTAAAAATTAGTTTCGATACATACGATCGAAATATACATATTTTGAGTCATTTCGTATCAACTAAAAATTACGCGCCGTGCGCCCCCTTTAAAATACCCAAACCGTGTTTGGAAGTGGTGTCGTTCACCAATTATAGTGAGTGTTGTGATAACAGAAGTTAGTGAGTGCCTTCCGTGAAGAACTCCAGAAGAAGGAAGAAATTCGCCACCAGGTAGGTGCAATATTCCCTTCTCTCTGTATCCAACATCTTATGGTCCTTACGTTCCGGATAATCATCTTATGGTCCTTACGATCCGAATAATCATACAGTCCTTACAAAACGAATCCAAAAGTCCAGCCACTTTATCGAACGTCATCCGCAAAATCGAATTTTGCATTACAATTTTTATATGTGTTGTGTTTTTCATTAATTTTTCATTCATCGTATTATATAGTTCGTTGGTAAATGATTTTATTATTATTGGTAGCACATGGCAAACACAATAACATCGTGGTAAATCTGTAGGTAATATGTAATTATATTCACATTTTGTTTTTTTTTGGTCTATCAAGAATTATATTTGTCAACAATATCCCAACTTCGTCTCTATTGAGATGTTGAAAAAAGGTTTGTCAATAAAAAAGTGCCGTACATAGTTCATAGAACATAGTACACAGCACACACACACACACACACACACACACACACACACACACACACACACACACACACACGCACGCACGCACGCACGCACACACACACACACACACACAATTTTTAAATTGTGATGAAACTTTCAGAATACAATCTCAGCATGATACTAGTTGATAATCTGCATTACAAAAAAAAAACTTTCTAAAAATTCCAATTTCATAATTTCCCACTGTATCTCCTTGGGGTAGTGAGGAGTAAGAATAACTTGTTTTACTGGTATTAAATAACTACTTATGTAAGTAAAAAAAAGATCAATAAAAAGTAAGAAATATTACTTCGTTATTTAAAAGTTTAAACAAATACCTACATTTTTTTTATTTCTTACGTCTCTTAACTATACGTTTCATTAGTAAATTTAACAATTAATTTAGATTGCTCCTTGAATGATCTTGCATTAATCACAAAACGGCTCTATACTATTTATTATTAATAATATTATCGAGTTGATATTTTGTAATGGGCCTGCGTTTCAAACGTTACGGGGTCACAGAATAATATTTTATAATGCAACTACAAAATAATTTAAATAATATACCTAGAAAATGTATCAGTGACAGTCAGGTAAAGAGACATTTATCCCAGTGCTGTTTTAAATACGTATCTAATATCCGATATGTCAAATCAAATTGATTGACGATCAAATTTCATACAAACCTATATACATATTATACTAAAATAATAACACCCCGATGAATGTAAAGTCTTTTGAATACGTCGTTGAAGTGTACTTTAAATAATATTAAATTTGTTAGTACCTATCTACCACCTACATTAAATTTGATTGAATATGATAACTCAACGATGCTTACGTTTTGATTAATGACTTCTGTTGACCTTCGATTATCGATACAATTTGATGAACTTAATTATACCTATGTTATAAAAAGATTGCATGGTTTTAGTTTTGAACGAAAATTTTAGAAAAAAAATCACATTGAGTAGGTACTTATATTTTGATCGATTTATACTGTTTTAATACATAATATTAGGTATTAGTTTAAATAATACATGTCTTGTATTGTTTAAACTACTACATATTATGTCTTGTGAATCTAAGATATTTTAAAATTTATTTTTTAATAAAATTAAGTTGGGATATTTAATTACCTTAACCAATTGTTAATTTTTATTTATTTATTTATTTATTTATTTATTTATTTATTTATTTTTTTTTTTTTTTTTTAATTTATTTTTTTATTTTTATTATTTATTTATTTATTTATTTATTTATTTATTTATTTTGAAACTTCTTGTACATATGATTAGTACACTGGCGGGCTTATTGCCTTATGGCAATTTCTTCCAACCAACCAGAGTAAATGTTAAATATACAAAAAAATGTGTACTATGGCAATGAGTTAATCACATTACAAAATAAATAAAAATATCAGAAGAAAAGTAAAAAAAAAAACAAAGACGATAGCATGTAAGAACAATTCATAGCAATGATAGGAAAACTAAAGGATAAGGAAAGGAAGGATAAGGAAAAATTGTATTAATCTGTTAGTCGTATTATTCAATTATATATATTTTATTACTTCGTCCATTTGGCACAAATCACTCTTCTTAGGGTGGGTTGCCTAGTAATAAAAAAAAACTGGGGATATTTAATATGGTAAACATACATATAATGTCTTTTTACATAGGCTCGATAAGATGAAATTTTACAAGAGAGCCACTGAAAGGTTACTTTTTAAAACTGTCTTTTTGTATTGAAAACATCGAAAATTATTGAAAATAAATAATTCCAGTGGTAAGACTGTGAAAGGCTCTACTGAAGGCTAAGACCTGACCTGGGTTGTAGAGTCACAGATAGATATAGATCGCAGAGCTCCATTATTATCAGTGTTAAGATTTAGATTATAGATCTCCATCATGTCAGTGTTTAGATTTGGATTGTAGAGTGTTTAGATTATTTATTTATTTATTTTATTTGGGAAGCTACAGCTCATTTACAGTTTAATGATACATTATTATTTTTACAATGTTACAAACAAAAAAAAGCATTCCATCAGCATATTATATAAACAAATAACAGTTTACAAGCCAAAAATAATTCATACACACACCTTCATACACACCCTCACACACCTTCATACACACCCTCACACACCTTCATACACACCCTCACACACCTTCATACACACCCTCACACACCTTCATACACACCCTCACACACCTTCATACACACCCTCACACACACTCATCACACCATAACACACACATACATACATACATACAGACATATACAACAACTAGGGAAGGGAAGAGAAATTAAACAAGAGAGACTAGGAGGAATCATGTCAAAATCTATAATATTTCGCCTTGAATATGTCTATCTCAGATTGCAAAGATCCATTTATTTATTTATTTATTTTTATTTATCCATGATAATAGTTTTAAGATTTAGATTGTATAGCTCCATTATACCAGTGTATATGCATAAATTGAAGAGTCCAATATAGTAGTGCTTGGATTTAGATTGCCGAGCTCCATTAAATTAGTGTTTGGATTTAGATTGTAGATCTCATCATACCAGTATTTTAGATTTAGATTTTATAACTTCATAATTCAAGTGTTGATAGTGGTGAATTTATTTTTAGTAATATTTCGATGAACGTAATTATATATTCTTTCTTATATTTTCAGACTTCATATAAGGAATTCAAAGAAAAATTACTTTAATAAACAAATATCTTAAATCAAATAAAATTAGATTTCTGTTTATTTTATGATAAAAAGATTCATTTTTCATATTCACGAAGATGTTAAAAATATAAAGAAATAATTAATGTAAACTAGTTGCATGTAACACATGAGATCCAACTGTCGATAGCGATAGTATGTATAGTTGAAGAATATGTACCAAACTATAAACCCATAGATACAAATTATTGAATATTTTCAGATATTTTGTTTTCTATACAACATATGTAGGTATGTATGTCAAGATAGGATAGTATGGAGGAAGATCCTTTTTCCTACCCAGAATATGCAAATAGCATGATGGTATGTATGTATGTTTGGAGTCGAAGTATCAAACTATTAAGTCTTCTTACATATTGTGTATAGGCGACTGCCATACAAAATGTATGAAGCGATGTCGTCACTAAATTCAATTTTTAAAAAAATTGTTAAAAAAAAATTGAGATCTTCTACTACATTGCTGATATTTTTTATAGAGAATTAAATTATCTAGTTGGGGTGTTTCGGCTTTTTTCGATAATTGTAAAAGTTTTGGAAATATAGGCAGTTAAACTCATAAATTTATCATAAAAAAAATATTTTTCTTAATAAAAAATGTTTGAGAAACCCTGGAATTTTTTTGAAAAAACTAATTTGAGATTTTGTATTTGTCTATGTTTGTACCAATTTTCAGCGTTCTAGCGTTTATGGTTTCTGAGATATATGGAAAAATAAAATAAAAATTCAAAAGTTGATAACCCCTGACTGAAACAAAAATTCAAAATTCCGAGTATAAAAGTTTTGTAGGCCTGTAACTGTTTATATATTCTGAAATTTTAGGCTCTGTTTATTGAGCGGATCAAAAGTTATAAGGGGGGGACGGACACACAGACACACACACAGACACACAGACACACACACAGACACACACACACACAGACACACGAAATGTTCTACTCCGAATTCTGAGTAAATCCGTGTATGGAACATATATGCTGCGAAGCCTCTAAGTTGGTGTTTTTTGACTTCAAAGTTGGAAAAGCCGTGAAAAAAGTAGACCTCTCCATACAATTCTCGCGTATTCTGGCTTGATACATTGTCGATATGTTAAGAGAACAAAGTTCTCCTGAACAAATCGACAGTTGGATTAGAATTAAAACTAGTTGCATGTAACACATGAGATCCAACTGTCGATAGCGATAGTATGTATAGTTGAAGAATATGTACCAAACTATAAACCCATAGATACAAATTATTGAATATTTTCAGATATTTTGTTTTCTATACAACATATGTAGGTATGTATGTCAAGATAGGATAGTATGGAAGAAGATCCTTTTTCCTACCCAGAATATGCAAATTGCATGATGGTATGTATGTATGTTTGGAGATGAAGTAACAAACTATTAAGTCTTCTTACATATTGTGTATAGGCGACTGCCATACAAAATGTATGAAGCGATGTCGTCACTAAATTCAATTTTTAAAAAAATTGTTAAAAAAAAATTGAGATCTTCTACTACAATGTTAATATTTTTTATAGAAAATTAAATTATCTAGTTGGGGTGTTTCGGCTTTTTTCGATAATTGTAAAAGTTTTGGAAATATAGGCAGTTAAACTCATAAATTTATCATAAAAAAAATATTTTTCTTAATAAAAAATGTTTGAGAAACCCTGGAATTTTTTTGAAAAAACTAATTTGAGATTTTGTATTTGTCTATGTTTGTACCAATTTTCAGCGTTCTACCGTTTATGGTTTCTGAGATATATGGAAAAATAAAATAAAAATTCAAAAGTTGATAACCCCTGACTGAAACAAAAATTCAAAATTCCGAGTATAAAAGTTTTGTAGGCCTGTAACTGTTTATATATTCTGAAATTTTAGGCTCTGTAAATTGAGCGGATCAAAAGTTATAAGGGGGGGACGGACACACAGACACACACACAGACACACAGACACACACACACACAGACACACACACAGACACACACACACACAGACACACGAAATGTTCTACTCCGAATTCTGAGTAAATCCGTGTATGGAACATATATGCTGCGAAGCCTCTAAGTTGGTGTTTTTTGACTTCAAAGTTGGAAAATCCATGAAAAAAGTAGACCTCTCCATACAATTCTCGCGTATTCTGGCTTGATACATTGTCGATATGTTAAGAGAACAAAGTTCTCCTGAACAAATCGACAGTTGGATTAAGACCTTAGTTTTAGAAATCATAATACAGACAATCTCAGTTACTTGAGAGACATCTGGCGCCGAAGTTAATAACTTTTCAAATTACTTTTGAAATTTTTTGAAAATTTTCACATGTCGTTACACCCCTGCTATGTAAAAACATAATTGAAGGTCCGGGGTTGTAATATAGTTATTAATTTGATAACGTGACAGTGCGGCGCGTATTACACATTATTTGACTCTCGACTTGATAGCTTAGTACATACTTAAGCATTGTCATAGCACACGTAAAGATTCACACCGTGTGTATGTGTGTGTGCTCCGCAATTACAACATATAATGTATTTAGGTTTTACTGCCGCGGACCCCGACTTGACCGCCCCCGGCCCGAAAAAGGTCTTTGGAATAAAATAATGCTGGGCGGGCGGGCGTCGCAAATTCAGCCAGGGGTAGTTAATTCCCAGACCGCAGCGGGCCGCGGCCGGGCGTATAAACTTTATTTGCTCCTACATATTATACTCATGTGTGTATATAACATGGTCCCTTTTAATTGCTGCCCGCCTCTGTACCACCTTTCCTCTACTGATTATGCGGAAAATAAAAGCGATGCTCGAGGTGATCTTTTTGGAAGGGTCAGGGGTGGGGGTTTGAGGGGCTATTTGTCGACGAGTTTTGAGAGGATTGGGGGTGGTGGGGGTAGGGGTTTTTACGTTTTTGGTTTAGAACATTGAGTGGGCATTCGGACGTTTGATGTAATTATCGTTAGGTAAATTTTATCATGCAACTAAATTATATTACCTACCTGTGTTAATTTGTTCTTCAGATCCAGTACGTGAGAGCGGTGTTTGATAATTGCGACTGTGAAATGGATGAAACTTGGATTGACTAGTTTAGCAAAGTTATATAATAAATTGTCCGTATTATGTCAAAGGTACCCAACCCTTTTGAAATGAAAACGAGCGTTAAATGATATTAAACGAATGAATGTAGGAAAATATCAAAAAAGGTTATTCTTGAGTACCTATGTATTATTTTTCGTAGAAAATTTATATATGTTTTAAAATTAACAAATCAAATGGAATGATTTATTTTGCATTATTTTTACATATTGCAATAACAAAAAAGTAACCACATCAAAAACGAGTGGGTTGTGGCCAACACTAAACTCTCGACACCATAGTAAGCGTTCATATTTTCTTCTTGAAAGGTTGACAATCTCTAAATGCATTTTTATGAAGTATATTTCTTTTAGATTCTTAAACAAATATAAGATTCCCAGAGGACAAAAGTTTTCACAATACACCATACACACAAAAATATTGTCACGAAACTCATAGTATGCATTTTCTACATGATACCTGTTGAGAAATTTTAAATAAAACACTAGCAAGATGAGCATGTATGAGACAGTGTATCAGTGTTGATGAGGCGATGTTTGTGTCAAGATAGAAAAATGCATGCGTCGGTTCTCACTGCCTACCCCTTGAGGAAGATAGAAATGGAGAGTAAAAAATACACTTGTCTATAGAGACACATACAATATCAATATGAAGTTGATCACTCAATTTTCCCTTACAGAAGCAATTTTACTTCTGTTATGTACATTTTTCATACAAATATTAAATTTATTTCACATTGATATGGTGTATTAATAAATTCATTTATTTAATATTGCTTTTCGGGCAACTAAAAGGTTTGATATCAAATAATATCAATTAAACATGCACCCAATAACAAGTTGCCGCATTCTGGAGACTTAAGACATTAATCGTCTCACAGATCCAGACTGCAAACACAATTAAAAGTTGTGTCTTCACCGGTAATCGAACCCAGGAACCTTGGATTAACAATTTGATACCCTACCAACTTAGCCACAAAGACCGGCAAAATAAAACAGTTTAACTTTTAATAATGTCTGCTTACCTAAATTCTGATGAATTTCTCAGTTTCTCTTTTGAAATATATACAATCAGCAGGACTGTGGAACATCTAAAATGATGATGTAAGATTACTATTATGATACTTTTTAAAAACAAACCAAAATTGAGACCTGTCTTATAACTCTCAATTCTCCCCTTCTATATCCTCTCTCTCTCCCCCCACAACCTCTATTTCCCTCCTTTCATTGTTGCTGTGATTTTACGTATGATAATGTTACGTGTTTTCTCTTTATTACTCCTCAGTAGGTACTCCTCGATAACCCAAGGGGATATAGTGGGGAGTTATGATTTCGCAATTTTTAAGGGTATTTTTTTATATTATTGCAGATTATCAACGAGTATCATTCTGAGATTGTATTCTGAAAGTTTCATCACAATGTATCTGTGCGTGTGTGCTATGGGCTGTGTGCTATTTGTTAGGTACGGCGTGTTCATTTTACTTTATCAATTATAGACTTAAGTACTCATTCGATTCTTTTCAAATTTTGCAAGTATGTTTATCTAATACTCTCTTAGAAACCATTATTTTGAAGGACATCTGAATAGTGCTTCTAAATTTTTTTAACTATCAAATATTTCAAAGGGACCCCAAGCTCGGGAAATTTAATATTTGAAATTTTTATTTTCAAAGGCTCATCACATTCATAAAATGGAATTGAAGAATTATTTAGTTTTTATACTAAAATATTTAAATAAAAAAAAAATTGAACACTTTCATTTCATGAAAATGCTGAAAATTTTCCATACAAAATATGAACACTTTATGGAGTGACTTGTTTGTGAGGAGTTTAGTGTTGGCCACAACCCACTAGTTTTGTTATAAATTTAACGTACCTACACACCAGAAGATCTTGCAGTGCTCTGGGAATACAGAAAGGCAGGAGGGGTAAAGTTCAATCCAACGCCACACGGCTGAACTCTACCTCACAAAGTTTTAGAGTACGGAAAAGGAATTGACAGGGTAAGAAATGAGGACATAAGGAAAGATTGTAAGTTGAAGAAAGATGTCATGACTAGAATGAAGGTGAACACATTGAGATGGTTTGGTCACATGGGGAGAATGAATGAGGAGCGCCTGACGAAGAAAATATATAGTGCGGAAAGGAAAGGAATGAGAGGTCGGGGACGCCCAACAAAGGGATGGAACGACCATGTGAACGATATTCTGAAAGACGGAAATGTAAGAAGTGTGAGCAACA
Source organism: Molanna angustata (assembly GCA_963576475.1). NCBI lineage: Eukaryota > Metazoa > Arthropoda > Insecta > Trichoptera > Molannidae > Molanna > Molanna angustata. Next base: position 7,806,040 of record OY754977.1, on the reverse strand, counting down.
GACGAACATGTATGAGACGATGCATGAATGTGGACGAGGCGAGAAATGCGTTCCAGGATAGAAAAATGTGGCGTTCGGTTCTCTCTGCCTACCCCGCAAGGGACATGGCGTGATGGTATGTATGTAGGTATGTATAAAAGGAATTGAGACAGACATAAATAGATGAGAAGATGGTATAAGAACGAATGTTGGAATATAAGAAGATTCGTCCCTAAAAACAAATATGGGAGAAGGACGAGGAAAATAAGAACAAATAAACAATATCTAGTTGGTATAAGTGTCCCCGGGGAGTCATCAGTCGGAAGATTTGTTATTTTTTTCATATGTGTCGTTTCTCTAGGATTGATTGTCGCGGACGCCTTGTCCGTTACCCTTTCTCTCGCGAGTTACGACCGCTGCGTAACGACGCTAACGGCTAACGGCACGTTATTGTTTATTGGCCGTTACGGTCTTTTATTTCGTTGTTTGTCGTATGTAACGGCCGAAATGTGCCAGAGGTCATACGGACACTTAATAATATCGCGAACACGTTAGTATGTAGTTGTGTTCGGCCGCGTGAATCATTCTGCGGTGCAATTTTGCAATTTTTGTCTTGCGAATGTGATTTATCCCAGAGTGTCTAATGGCTAACGGGTGCCATTTATAATGTGGATAGTGTAGTGGAAAGAATATGAAATTCTCTTTGAAATAAATAAAAAAAATCGTATGAAACAGGCAAGGCTTTGAGTATTTATATTTCTTTTTAAAGAATAAAAATATTACTTAGTAACATGTAAATATAAATCCTCATACATTTAATATATCGTCGGCTTAGGGTGTAAAGCTGCTCTATCTCCACTTTTTAGGTAAAATACGTTTTTGGTATCAAAAGAAAGTGTAGAAAAACTGCATTTACTACGATAAACACTTAAATCAATATCAAGATACATTGTATGGATTTTCAACGATACCTATACCTGCTACCTATGTCAAGTAAACAAAATTTTCACAGGAATACCTGCTATCTTCATGTTAGTTCACCATTTTGTATTGAAAAATTGTGTTTATGATCGCTCCATTTATTTTGGTGTTCAAACAATTTTAATGTGTGTTTAGCAACAAATCAGAAGATAAAACAAAGAAAACAAAGAAAAGTATGAATTACACAATTAATTTGATTACGTAACGAGAAAGTAAATATTAATGAACTAATATTAAGAACAAAACACAGATTAGTTGTGTCTGTTGATTATGAACATTGCACCATTTCTGTGAACATGGAACCATTATATTATTATTTTAATTCATTAATATTTGTAGATTGATGTACCAGTTTTCAGATTAATATGTTTTATATTATGGTACTTTAAAATACCTACTATATATGTTTCAATAAATAGACGCGTTGACTAATCACACAATTATTATTGAATACAGTAATTGGAATTTACATAAGATAGAAGTACAATAATAGTTATACAAATGAACCATAACGTGAGAGCACTAAAAACGATCAATCCACTATCAATTCAGCCCCGGCCTTACCCCAGACGCTCGTTTATAATATGGATTACCCAACTCCCGAAGAATGCCGAACTCCTGATTCGTGCAAACTCGTATAATGCCTATCAGCTATAAATATTGACTTTTGTTACTTAACCAAGCATAAATGATTGTACTATATTTGAACGAAATCGGTCGTGGCAAGATTCGAATTCGCGACCACTTACTAACCCAGCGCGCTAACCTCTACAAACAAAAAACATAAATAAAATACAATTAAGTAAAAAATGCTGAACGTGCTTTACTATATATCCCTATTCAAAGTTTCTGAATTTTTTAGCTCTTCATTTGAAGTACATTCAGCTAGACTATGGAATAGCCTAAATCATGGTACATACCTATTAGGTCGTCTATTTCACTAAACATCTTCAAGAAAAGGCTAAAGCAAAAATATTTATCTGACAACACCTGATTACATCTTCCTCTCCTCTTCCTTTCCTTATCCTTTAGTTTTCCTATCATTGCTATGAATTGTTCTTGTATGCTATCTTCTTTGTTTTTTCTTTTACTTTTCTTCTGGTATCTTTATTTATTTTGTAATGTGATTAACTCATTGCCATAGTATACGTTGTTTTGTATATTTAATATTTACTCTGGTTGGTTGAAAGAAATTGCCATAAGGCAATAATCCCACCAGTGTAATAATTATATGTACAAGAAGATTAAAGTAAATAAATAAATAAACAATTCAAAATAAGTAAATATATCACATTTTTTTTGTTGATTTAAACCATATTACAATGCTGAGCCTGTTCCCAGGAGGCAGAAAATTACTTGCATAACATTAATACCATTTTGAAATTTTTTTTTTATTTTATATTTCACACAGATAAATTGAGTTGGTTTGATTTCCATATCTCAACGGAGACGTAGAAAATTAATTACGATAACGGTGAATTCAATTAACAATATTATAAAACTCAAACTCACTCCCCACACAAAACTCACTCCTAGATTTCCTTGTATTCTGTCATACAGACTAATGAAACGTTTACTTCTGAAACGAAGATGTATTTGTGTTAACCGCGAAGCCACTTTTCATAATGAACCATTTAGCGGATATGTAAATATGAAACAACAATTAATCTTCGCGATTTAACATTTATAATAATAATATTCGTAATATGTTGGATATCTACCTATTCAACTTTTGTAGGTACTTAATAATGATACAGGGTGCGGCGGAGAGATCTGACAAATTTCAAGGAGTTTTGAAATGAAAATAAATAATTCCTTTTATTCAAATCAGTACAAAATATATATAATTTTTTAAAATTCATTTGAAGATGACATTTCGAAAATGATAGACGGCAGCTCCATCTCACACCTGGGGGCAAGTCTGGTCAACCGGCGGAATCGAAACCATCCATGTTTCCCCATATCATGGATATAATTATTTATTTACTAGCTTTTATGTCCCGCCGTTGGCCAAGAATGTAAATTAGTGAAGGAATAAGCAATCGTTTATATACCTACATAATATTGTCACACATCATTTTTTTTAACCGTAGTATGAAAAGTAGTTTGAAATTTAATTGAGTTTAAGCGGTGTAAAATCTTAAAGCGATTTTCACAATCCATTTGCTTTTATATATAAGCACATACAATTTCTGCACGCATGGACTATGGGAAATGATTTTAAATATGACTTATTACAACGTCGTAAAGAGTTTGGATTTGGCCACAACCCCTATTTTTATATATTGTCATCGAACGCAAATAATGTGTTTTAAATATTTAGTAATTTTGGATGATGGGAAATGGTTTAAAAATTGAATAAACAAAAGTACTGAAAATATTCTAGTGTTGGTCCCATCCCATTCGTTTTTATATTTTTCGTCAAGTGTGCATATAGTTAATTATAGTTTTGCACAATAAAACTGATAGACTTAAAACTGACACATAAGTCTACATTACAGAAGAAGAAGACTTAAGCTATGTTAAATAGTTTTTAATATGAATATAAACGTTGTGAAGATCCAACAATGGCCACAACCCCGATTTTTTTATATATTGTCATCAAAATGAAATGTGTAGTTATTGAAAATTAAGCAATATGTGATGATATAATAAATGGTGTAAATTTGATTTAACAAAAGTAATGAGAAGATTCTAGTGTTGGTCACATCCCATTCGTTTTTATGTATTTTCATCAAGTATGCATGTTGTTTATAATATTTCGTTACAATAGACTATTAGACATAAAACTAATCCAAAAGACTAAATAAAAAAAGAAGTTGAAGTATAAAACTATAACAAATAGTTTGTAATAAAAACTGACCCAATGGTCTACATAGTAGATGAAATAGAAGAATTACACATTAGGAAATGTATTATATAAAAAACTGACCAAAATGTCTTTATAAAAGGAGAAGAAGATGAATTGAACTATAGGAAATATTTTATATAAAATTCACCCAACATATATATAAAATAAGAAAACGAAGAATTAGACTAAAGGATAGTTTGTTTAAAAATAGTTTGTTTAAAAACTAACCAAAAGGTCTACATAAAGGAAGAAGAAGACGAATTAGACTATAGGAAATAGTTTGTATAAAAACTCACCCAAGGTCTACATAAATTAAGAAAAAGAAAAATTAGACTATAGGAAATAGTTTATTTATGAACTGTCCCAAATGAATTCACAAAAGAAGAGGAAGAAGATTTAAACCCCAAGAAATAGTTTGTAGAAAAAATCACCCAAAGGTCTACATAGAAAAAAGAAGAATTTCACTATAGGAAATAGTTTGTAGGTATATTGAATGTGTATTGTAGTTAACCTAAAATAGTTTAATAATTCTCCTATACAAAATCAGTATATTCTTGGTTTTTAAGTAGTAAGTATTAGGTATGTAGGTACCTACCTACAATGATGTTCTAAATTAATTCGAATTCGATTTATAACAAATTTTATTTGAATATCAGAATGTGTCCGTTACCATAGTAACCATGTTCTAACATGTGAAAAATATCAAATGTTATGGAGACATTTTTTGAATATGTAGGTACCTACATTGGTTTGTTCGATGCCATAAAAATGAAAATTGTCAGAAAAATCAAATATTTTTAACAAATTATGCAATTTTATTACGCCTATATCTTTACTAATAATTAACAGACTTTTACAATATGTGTCTTAAAACTTGCTGTAATGTCTTGTGTTTCATTTTATTATTTCATAATCACATTTATTTCAAAGGTATATTATTTTAAAGAACATATTCATTCGGTAGGAAAATTAAATATCGTATGAAAAGATATTAAAATGGCGGGGTTATATGTACATTTGTACAAAACGCTTACTTTAAAAATAAGTTAAACATTATAATTAGACAAAATATTCACCATGTTTTTCACTTAAAAGCTAAGTTATACTTGAAAATATATTTTTTTCGTGTAAATACGTACTTCTAACTTTTAAACTAACAGATATTTGCGTGCAAAATGTACACTTTTTTGACAGATATGACTTGGAAAATTTTGTATGAAAAAAATAATTATTGAAATATCTTTAAAATTCAGCATTTTAATCGCATTATTTTTAGCGTGACACTGCATCAGGTATACTGGTACACGTTCGCACATAAATTAGATTTTTAGATGCTCTTGGTTTTTCAAAAGGCGTGAGACAAACACACACACACACATACACACACACACACACACACACACACACACACACTAACATATTGATTGCTTTATTACTTTAGACTAGCTTTTATGTCCCGCCGTTGGCCAAGAATGTAAAATTGTGAAGGAAAAAGCAATCGTTTTTATAATATTGTCACCCAATTATTTTGCAAAAGACTATGAAAAGTGGTTTGAAATATGATTGAATTTGATTGTAAAATGTTCAAGTGATGGCCACAACCCATTTTTTTTTATATATTGCTATAAAGTGTGAATGAAGTATAATATACAATTTCTTCACTATTCGAAATGGTTTTAAATATGACTGTTTATCAACATTGTAAAGAGATTGGTTTGGCCACAACCCCCATTTTTAAATATTATCATCGAAAACAAATTGTAATATGTACTTACCTATTGAATATTTAGTAATTTTGGATGTTGGGATGTGGTTAAAATTTGATTAAACAAATGTACTGAAAAGATCCAGTGTTGGTCACATCCCATTCGTTTTATATTTTTTCATCAAGTGTGCATTATATTTTTGCACAATTAGACTGATGAACTTAAAATTGACACAAAAGTCTACATTAACGAAGAAGAAGAAGACTTAAACTATGGTAAATAATTTGAATATAAACGTTGTGAAGAATTCAGTAATGGCCACAGCTCCCTTTCTTTAAATATTGTCAACGAAATCAAATATATTATGTAGGTGTTAAAAATTATTTAAAATAGGATGATATAAATGGTTTAAATTTGATTAAACAAAAGTATTGAAAAGATTCTAGTGCAGGTTACATCTTCACATCCCACATCCCATTCGTTTTTACATATGTATTTTCATCAAGTGTGCATATCGTTAATAATATTTCTGCACAATAGACTATTAGACTTAAAACGAACCCAAAAGTCTAAATAAAAAAGAGAAGAATAAGTATAAGACTATAAGAAATAGTTTGTTTAAAAAATCCCAATGGTCTACATAAAATAAGAAAAAATACATAAAATAGAAGAATTAGACTATTGGAAATAGATTGTATAAAAACTGAGCAAAAGGTCTTCATAAAAGAAGAAGAAGATTAATCTATAGGAAATAGTTTGTATTAAAACTGTCCTTAAAGGTCTACATAAAATTAAGAAGAAAAATAATTAGACTCCAGGAGCCGTCGCTTCAGACCCTTCAGTACCTCCCGTCCCATCGGGCCCTTCAGTACATCCCGTCCCTTCAATCCCTCATCACGTCCCTTCCAATCAGGCCCTTCAGTACCTCCCGTCCCTTCAGGCCCTTTAATACCTCCCGTCCCTTCAGGCCCTTTAGTGCCTCCCTTCCCTTCAATTACATCCCGTCCCTTCATTCGGGTAAGAAAAGTTTAAATCCAGAAACCATCCTGGAAGAACCGCGAAGAGATGTAAGCACCGTCTTCTTTTCCCAGGATACTCCACCTTTATAGGTAAAATGACCAAATACACGATGAAGAAGAAGAAGTAAAAAGTTTAAATCCAGAAACCGTCCTGGAAGACCTGCGAAGAGATGGAGGGACAGTCGGACCTTCTTTTCCCAGGATATTCCGCTTTCATTGGTAAAATGACCAAATACACGAAGAAGAAGAAGAATAAGAAAAAAGTTTAAATCCAGAAACCACCTCGGGCACACGCTCGACAATTCGCCAAAGTTTCATTGTAATCGGACATACGGTTTAGGAGCACATGGCTTGCATACATTCATACATTCATAAATAAATAAATAAAATAATTTTCCGATAGGAAATCAGTATATTGTTGATTTGTAAGTAAATAATAATAGGTAGGTACCTACCTACAACAATGTTCTAAATAAATTCGATTCATAACAAATTTTATTTGAATATCAGAATCTTTCCGTTACCATAGTAACCATTCCAATACGTAAAAAATATCAAATGGTTTGAGACATTTTTTGAATATGTAGGTACCTACATACATTGGTTTGTTCGATGCCATAAAAATGAAAATTGTCAGAAAAATCAAATATTATTTACAAATTATGCAATTTTATTATGCCTATATCTTTACTAATAATAAACACATTTTTTCAATATATGTCTTAAAACTTGCTGTAATGTCTTGTGTTTCATTTTATTATTTCATAATTACATTTAATTCAAAGGTTTATTATTTTCAAGAACATATTCATTCGGTAGGAAAATGAAATATTGTATGAAAAGATATTAAAATGGCGGCGTTCATGTACAAAACGCTTACATTAAAAATAAGTTAAACATTATAATTATACAAAATATTCACCATGTTTTTCACTCAAACGCTAAGTTATACTTGAAAATATATTTTTTTCGTGTAAATACGTACTTCTAACTTTTAAACTAACAGATATTTGCGTGCAAAATGTACACTTTTTTGACAGATACGACTTGGAAAATTTTGTATGAAAAAAATAATTATTGAAATATTTTTAAAATTCAGCATTTTTATCGCATTATTTTTAGCGTGACACTGCATCAGGTATACAGGTACACGTTCGCACATAAATTAGATTTTTAGATGCTCTTGGTTTTTCAGAAGGCGTGAGACAAACACACACACACACACATACACACACACACACACACACACAAACACTAACATTTTGATTGCTTTATTACTTTAGATTAAGAAAATTATCATATGGAATGAAGTATGTAATAAATTTATTTATTTATATATTGAATTTCAGAGGAAACATACAGCAATATGCAAATTACAAAATACACCAATGAATGTTAAATATTTGCAAAAATAGTTCCCTAATCATTATACTTAAAAAAATATACTAAACATTTGTAAATAGTAGTGTAAGTTTGAAATTGAGATATAAGAAATTGAAAGAAAAAAACATAAGATACAAAAAAACGAAGACCATAAGAAATTCTAAATTTTAAATATACAAATAATAATAGGTTATTTAGGATTTGGCGGGGTGGAGGGGGGTAAGGAGGGATAAAGGTTTTTGGTATTCTTTGCCTCATATCACTACGTCATTGCCGATATACTCCAGCGATATTGCGGGTATGTGTTATGTAATATATCAGTATCATAAAATCTTGTATTATACTGCTTACAATGATAATCTGACATACCACATTTTTGACCATTGGTACGAATAGTTCTCTTATTATATTTTATGCACATAAAGCGTGAGTGCCTTTTTTAAATAAATAAAACACGTCCATTATATTGATTTTTAAAAATTGAAGTATTAGTTATGAAATTTAAGCACGACAAACAATGTATGATAAATGCCGACATCAAACAATTTTACAGATATTAATTATTTTATTTAAATTTTCAATTAAACATTGGATTAATTTTGATATTACCAATAACACGTATAGGTAATTTCGTCCTACATTTCAGGAATCAAGTCAAGGAAATGTCGAGTCTACAATAACAATCGTTTTGGAATAAGCGCTCAATATGAAAGAGCTTATATTGAATTCTACGTTGTAACTTGTAACCTATTGTTTTTTGCGAGTAATTTAATAAGAAAAATAAAAAAAAAATATCCTGAAATTCGTCAGTTTTCTCCGCCTCATCCTGTACGTAGCTGTACACTGCCTCCTGAGACATATTATTAACAAATATACCTCTTGTCATATATTTCTCACTGCCTGAACCCAAACGCCAGGGTGAAAATAAGGAATTGTTGCGCCCCTCCAAGTAATTATTTTAAAAAACAATTTATTATACGCATACGTCATAATCTTTAACGAATATACGGAATATGTGCAAAAGACAAATTTGATATTATTTTCGTTGTTTTTTTTCCTACTGTCTTGTTTGATTCAATTATGTTCTTAAGAACTGGGTTGATAAGATTTATTAGCGGATCGTATCAGACTTCATGATATGATAGTAGCATCATCATCATCATCAATGGCTCCACAGCTCGTTGCGAATATTGGCCTCCTCGAGCATTCCTCGCCATCTCCCTCTATCCTGGTATGCTCCCCTCCAGCCCCTTACACCAACAGCCTCCACATCCCGCAGCACGCCATCCACCCATCGGAGCTTGGGTCTACCAACGATTCGTCTACAATGGAGCTCTGTGTGCAAGATCCTTCTTGGCACTTTTTAATCGCCCATTCTTTCCACTATATGATAGGTTTTTTTATTAAGCGCATAAAGTGATCACGTAAACCAGCCGTTGACAGGTCGTAAGACCTGTAGGTGCCTTGAGTTCCTGGTTCTTCTATCATATCCCAACTTTGTCTCTATTGAGATATTAAAAAGTTTGTCAATAAAAATATCATTTGACTCACGACAGGGAAAAAAATCCAATGTTTGTGTACATATATTATATGCGATTAACAAAAATTCGATTTACATACACATTGGTACAAGTAGGTAACAAGCTAAAAATAAAATAATATTTGTGGCGTAGTTCAGGGTTGACATCTGTGCGAGACACCGTCACCTCATTCATAAGGACTGTTGCTTTCATTGTTTACAAATTAAACTAATTTCTCAATAGATGGCATTACAAAAAAAAGGTTTCTTCGTTACTTCATAGATGGCAATAGTACCTATAATTCCTTATTTTCAGGTGAATTGTTATACATTATTCAAATGTATAGAAATTTCAAAAATTACATTGATAAGGGAAATCAATAAGAAGGCATTATTGGTGAACGTTGCGCAAGCTCATAAAGTGATCACGTAAACCAACCGATTACAAGTCATAACCCCTGCAGGTGCCTTGAGTTCCTGGTTCTTCTATAATATCCCAACTTCATCTCTATTG
>OY754977.1:6955245-7078388 GCA_963576475.1 Molanna angustata | reverse complement strand
TAACCAGATATGTTTGCTATCAAAGGATTGTAAATTTAACGAGATGTCTTATAATTGTTTCGTGGTCTCAAGGTTTGCATACCCAATAGGTTTCGAAGTTCCCTAGAACGTCAGGATTATAGTCATTTTCAGAACTTCAACACTGGATTTGCTTGATTTCAATTTTTGGTCTAATGGTATGCGAGCGCGTTAATGTAATGCTATGAGACAAGTATTTTGGCCAACATTTACAAATAGTAATATTTTTCGTATCCTGACTCACAAAATGTTGATTTTGTCTAAGGCTTGATGAACACAAATTTGGGAGTTTTTGTTTGGTTTGGAAGATGAGAATTTTTAAGGTGTTTCCCAATACCTTTTTTTAAATCTTATTTGTACGAATTTCGGCACAAATCTAGAATCGTTTCATATTTTGAAACATATGCAGATAATGATTTTACAACATTTTTAAAAATATTTTGTTTTTTTTCACACAGCGGACCAAGAAGAGATCAGTGTGTGAGTTGTCCGTCGGGTTGGCAGCTGGCTGCCGGGGAATGCCATCCAGAATGTCCAGAAGGATTCTTCAAGTCTGACTTTGGATGCCAAAAGTGCCACCACTATTGTAGAAATTGTCACGGTAAGTTGTCACACGTTTCTAATACCTTTTCAATTTAAATGCATCTCAGACTGATTAGTCGATAAGATTAACTGATTGTGACATTATATTGATTTATAAACTTATTGATAGAAATAAAAAACATTAATTTGATCACGGAGATAAAAAAATACCAATGTTAAACAATGCCGGCATGTGTAAAGGTTAATACCTACATAATATGTGAATATAATTATTAAGGATTGTAATGTTGATACAACCTTTCAAATGAAATTGTGAAAGATAGAAACATTCTATTCATTTGTTTATGATTTCTTTGGATATACTCAGTAAATATTGCAATTTCAATATGATTTTGTTACATTTTACGTAAAATGTATATTTTATATTGTTTTATATTTTTTTTTGTGTTGTGTTTTCTCACATTATACATAAATAACGCCAGTTGTTACCCCATCAATTGTACAAGATTTAATTACTGAGGAATGTTTTTTTTTCACCATATGTTTTGTATTTCAACAGGCGAAGGTCCATTGAAGTGCACCTCCTGTCCATCCCACTTCATGTTGGACGGTGGCCTCTGTATGGAATGTCTTGGCTCCCAGTACTACGACACCCCGACACAGCTCTGCAAGACTTGCCACGAGTCCTGCAGATCTTGCACCGGACCTGGTGCCTTCAGCTGTGCCGCTTGTACCTACCCACTGAGACTAGACAGGTAATATTTTTCAAACCAAGTAATAGTTGTTTTTCAAACAGAGTCGTCGCTTTTGACGTAGGATTTTTAAGGCTGAAAGATGTAGATCAACAACGCTCTAGTATTTATTCTCTTTTTTGGATGCCGTCTGCCCAGAATATATAGCTGTTGACGCATATTTCCATTACTGGACAAAACACGGCTGATATGATGAATAAGTCTCTGTTTCTCTCGTCCATTTCCCCATGGCATGGTGACCGTAGTCAGCTCAAGAAAATTTCCAAGTCAAGCTCTTATATTCAAATACAATCAGCTGAAGTTTGATTATTTTACGTTTTCTTTATCTATTACACACATATTATAAAATATACTAAAAAAATTGAATATTTTATACAATAATTATTGAACGATATTCCTTCTGCGTCTATTATCAATCTTCCTTCCTTTCATTCCTCATTGCTATAATCAGTGTTTTTGTTGAAATCTTCTTTTTCTTCTCTTTAATGATCTTCAGGGTAGTCTTCTGCTGTTGAGTATTTCTGTCTTCACAATTATGAGAACTCTTCTGTCGCCCATGCATTTGACGAAGTTTCTTCAGAAGCATCTCCTGCATCTTTTTATGTCCTCGACACCGTATATACACCTGAACGTTTCATTTAATTTTATTGTAGTCTAATTGTTTTTTCTCGCTGTTATTTGATTCCTTTAAAAGTCAACATTTTTTCCAAAGATTTTTATCCTGCTTGAACTACTTAAACTTACCTTTTATAAATTAAATAAATTCAAAGACATAATATTTTAAAAGAGCGCTTCAGAAGATAGCCGCAGACACTGCAGACAGCCTCCACTAAATGGTTTCAACCCATTATTTTTTAACTATTCCTTGATTCAGTTTAAGATAGAACTTTACTCTAAATTGACGTTTCTTTAGTAGTGTTAATGGAACAAATAATTTTATGTAAACAATATTGATTTATGAATATGATTTGTTTTCAATTGCGATTGTTATTTTTTGGCTAATGGTTTAAAAATAAAGCAGTTCACTTAAAATCGCAAATTTTGTCACTGTCCAAAATTCAAATGAGTCTCCACAGACAGCTCTATGTAAACGACACACATCGCGTCGTCAATTGACACTTGCGAACCACTGCAGTAGTTTTGTACAACGTACAAATAAATTCATCGAACTATGTACATACATGTCACAGGCATTTACATGGTGAAAATGATTCGCACAGTTTTAACTGCACACTTTTAATCGATCATTTAATATGGGATTTTAACAGTGTATACAATTATGAGTTTCGAAATGATATTTTTGTTTGGATCGCACATGAAAACTGGAGTATGTTAAAGTTACTATAAAATTTGTTTCATCTGTACAGTCTAAAAGGGACTTCATATTGATATCATCCGTGTATAGTTGCACAATTGGTAACCCGTTCGGCTTCTGTCGGGAGTACTGGGTTCGATTCCCAGCAGATGAGAAATTTGTTGAAATTCATTTCTCACGCAAATGTTGTTTCTCTGGGCCGGAAACACTGGCTAGTTGGAATAAATTGCCATTGAGTTACTCATTATTCAAATGTAAAGAACTTTCAAAAAATTGCATTGATAAAGGAACTCAATAAGAAGCAGAGATGTGCAAAATGGGTACCCAAAACCATTTGAAATGCAAAATGGAAATGGGTTGAAACTTTTCCATTTGAAAATGCAAAATGCAAAATGGTTTTTAAAAAAGCATTTCAAATGCAAAATGCAAAATACCTATTTTCAAAATGCTTTTTAAAATGCTAAATGGTTTCTCAGGTGAAATGAAAAAGTTGAAAAAAACAGTTTTGTATTAAAATGATTATTGAACTAAACAGTTTTGTAATTTAATAATGAAAAATAAAGTAGAACAGCTTGTGGAATAATTTTCTTAAGTTCAGACTAATTTTAATTCTCCAAACAAATAATAGTTATATACATATTATTAGAGTAGGTACTTCTTATTTGGTCAAAAATTTATATAATTTTTTTTTGAAATTTCTAAGCGTCCACCAATATTCGATTCTAAGACACAAAAAATTATTTATATATATTTATTTTATTTTTTTATGTCATGTTTAGGGGTCGCTACCAGTAATCAAAATTCAGCAATTTATGAAAAAATATAAATTCCTTATATTGCCTGAAAACTTACCATTTAATTTAGAAAATGAAAAATATTGTAGTAGATATAATGATAATTATTATTCTTTTAAAAAATCGTATAGCACCGATTAATGAATCAGAAGCACTCCAAGTACTTATGCTAATATTTCAGTGTTATGTTGCTCTATGAGACAATTCTTTTTTAGTCCTTGAGAAAAAGTTCTCATGCTTTGACCACTGTGGACATTTGGTGACAATGTGGCAATTCATTCAACTCTGTGGGACCATTTACACCAATGCATCGAACACAGTAAGCCGCTTTGTTGGCTCTGTCCAGCCACTTAAGGTAGCAAGGTAGAATTTTTGGTATCAGGATACTTCTTATGTTGTTGAAAGATTAGTAAAAGATATTGTTCTTTAGTGATGATTAACTTATTGTATTCTTCAAATAATGCCACTCCTTGTTCTACAATATCATTCACGGCTCGCAATGTATGTATTTTTACCAGCACTGTAGTCTTTGTCTTATTTCAAAAGTCAGATACGATTCCATTTCTGGAAAAATTTCTTCGTCAAAAAATGCAAGTGCGATAAGCTCTTTGGATTGATAGGTACCACAAATGATCAAGGATATTTTTCAATTCCTTTGTTTCCATAATTCGTGAGTTTTTAAGAGCCACAAATTATTTCTTTCTAAAATGGGTAATCGGTACCTACACAGATTCATGTTTTGTGATTTTTTCTATTAGATCTCTATCAAATGAACAGTGAGAGGTATACTTTAATAGAATTCGTTTTTCAATGACTTTACTACATTTTTTCTATTAGATCTCTATCTCAATGAACAGTGAGAGGTATATTTTAATAGAATTCGTTTTTCAATGACTTTACTACATTTTTTCTATTAGATTTCTATCTCAATGAACAGTGAGAGGTATATTTTAATAGAATTCGTTTTTCAATGACTTTACTACATTTTTTCTTTGCTTCACGAGTTGACGACGAATGGATGAAAAATTATTTTAAATTCATAAGGATCAGATCCTACACTTTTCAATGTTGACATCAAAACCTTACAATAATTTAAACACATTTTGGGGCCAAAATTAAATATTTTAACTTGTTGCATAGACGATAGCAATAGGTACAAAATTTCATATATTTTTCAAAATTTTGAAGCTCAGCAACCCACAAAAATTATTTTAAATGATAATAAAAAAATACGGGTATACTTTTTTTGGTAATAGAAGCGAATAGGGGGGAAGCATCCTATTACTGACACTGTTTAAAAAATCTTGAAATCTCTATGGCTCATGGAGATTGCAATAAGGAAAAAAAGAATTAAAAAAGAATTGTGAAATATCGGCTAAGTGTTGGTAAGAGTGAATAATAAGAATGACCAGTTAGGTACTTATTTTACATTTTCCTCCACACCCGCGTCATGTATGGGATCAATTTTACAATTTTTCTTTCACCAGTTAACCATATAAGTAAAATAAAACACGTGAATTTAATTCGTTCAAAAGGAGATTACAAGATTAATGTGTCAAAAGATAAAATTAATCTATAAAAAAAATAGGTTTGCTACCAAAGAAGAGTAATGTTGCAAAAATGCATTTGAAATGCAAAATGCATTGAGAAAAGCATTTGAAATGGAAATGGAAATGGGTGAAATAAAAAAGCATTTAAAATGCAAAATGGAAAATACCTATTTTGCATTTTGCATTTCCATTTGAAATGGATTTATTTGAAATAAAGCACATCTCTGATAAGAAGGCATAATTGGTGAACGCTGCGCAAGCGCATAAAGTCATCGCGTAAACCAGCCGACAGTTCGTAAGCTCTGTAGGTGCCTTTAGTTCCTGGTTCTTCTATTATATTCCAACTTCGTCGCTATTGAGATGTCATAAATTAGTCAAAAAAAATTTATAAAAGTATTTTTTTTACCATTTTTGAATTATAAATTTGCTATAAACCACTTGTTTTTTGAGTCACTTCGCGACATGTTTCGGAAGCGCTGTCCTTCCATCGACCGGCGTGTCGAGACATGGTTTATATTAACTACCACAAAATATCCGCCGAATCATTAAATGGTATTTTTTTAAATTTATTATTTACAAGTACCCATATCTTTAAATATAATTCAATTATTTGATGATTAAACTATGGATATATCTTTTAAACTCACCACGCAAAACTATTTTTTAAAATAATAGGTTGTGGCAGACCACATCTCGAAATTTCTTTCGAGCGCGCGCCTAGCGACGGCAAGTACATTTGTTTATCGCTAGGCCGAGTTCATCGCCCGCAAGGTCAAACAAGTGACAATACTCCTCAACTGGGTATGACACTTCAAATAAATAAGTCTAGAAAGTTCGAGGACATTGAACTTGCTACCCCCAGCACAGCACTATTTAAGGGAGTCTACACCTCTACACGTCGTCACTTCATTTCCGTATTTCCGTC
This sequence comes from Molanna angustata, assembly GCA_963576475.1. Classification (NCBI taxonomy): domain Eukaryota; kingdom Metazoa; phylum Arthropoda; class Insecta; order Trichoptera; family Molannidae; genus Molanna; species Molanna angustata. Next base: position 7,072,491 of record OY754977.1, on the reverse strand, counting down.
ACTTCGTTCGTCACTTCACGCCGCCGTTCTCGACCACGCCGTCTCGCCGACACTTCGTCTCTCGACCACCGGTCATCTCTCGACCTCGCGAGCACGATGGTACTTCACCATGCGAAGATTCGGACACTTCGAACACACCCGCTAACTCGCTCGTTATACCTACTCATCGTGAGAAAAGTTCCTTTGTAAGTTATTTCATCAATTGTAAATTTACCCTTAAGCAAACTATTAATTGTGATCAATATACTCATTGTTACTTTTGACCATTCTTTCTTCTTCTCTCTCAACCACTGTCCTTGTGTTCTTATTTCAAATCATATCCACTTGGGATATAGTAAACTCTCTTTACTGGTAACCCCTCTGGTTACCACATATATTTAATAGTAACCACTCTGGTTATTAACCACTGTTGATTGGTAACCCCTCCGGTTACCAATCAGCTTTAAGGTATACCTACAGCCTGTGCGAATATCTGTATGACTGCCTCTATGATTCTCATTTGAGAATTTCCATCCTTCATTTCGTTTGAAGAGCTCACTGTGAGTGGCAGCTTGTTGTTTTCCATTGTTATATGTATATGGTGAAATAGTAGTGGTTTCCAAATATTTCAACTTGCTCCTATTCAAAGTTCAAAACAATATATACGAATATATTGTACATAGTAGTTAATTACTCGGTTAGACGTTAAGTTGTTCGGAATGCAATATAATTTATATTGAGAAACCCCAAGATGTGGTCAAATGTAAGTAGACTTGACTTAACTCGTTGGGTTAGGTTAAATTGTTTGAGATTTTTTTATTTATCTATGTAAAATATTCTATTACCCTGATACCGAGTTTCTTAGAATAAAAAAATACAATTAGAAAATAACATTTTTTTTAATATAACAACCAGGTATCAAAAATTCAATTATAATTATAATCGTAGGGGATTTTGTATAGCGCCGTTTAATGTCTCAGAAACCTTCCAATAGTTTAGCTGATAGTTTAGTTATGCGCTGCTCTACGAAACAAAGCTGTTTTCAGTCCATTAGTGAGAGTGCTTTTGCTTTGAGCATTGCGGACACCTGGAGGCAATGCATTACACTGAGAACCGCTCGCACCAAAGCATCGGTTATACTAAGCCGCTTTGTTGACTCTGTCCAACTTCTTTAGGGAGTTGTTGCTCTGTGATCTAGACAAAAAAAAATATCTTCACAAAATCTTCATTAATTTTCACTCACTGCAAAGGACATTACATGTACATGACGCAATTTCAGATCTCAGTTTTTGTTCTATGTCGACCGACGTAACACTAACTACTCACAAAATAATTACATTAGACGAAGTTGCTCCAACTACAATTCATATTTTAAACATTTCGATATAGTACATAAATCACAGGCGGATTTCAGAACATACATATTACAACAATTCGATAAATAGTCACATTCATTCACAATCTATCTCGCATAAATATATACACAATATTGTTATAATATATAATACATCAAATATAACACATATCCACTTACTTAATACACACTACATACAAGTATTATATTAATTACTTTTAAACTTACTAAATAAGTCAAAAACAAGTTCACCCTATATCTTATGTGAAAACATATTATTGGGGTACAATGAACTTTCCTTACTGTTCTAAGTAAGTCTTCATATTGTATTTATCCTTATAACATTGTATCCTGTTTGTTTTCTAAATAAAAAATAAAATAAATAAATAAATAAAATAAAACATGTACAGTAACATTTCCTTTAAAAAATCATGAAAAAATAGGAATTGAAAATTGTGCAATCCCTATATACATAACAGAAACTGTTCATTTGAAAAGATTACATCATCATATAATTTTACTCAATTTTCTCACTAACTACACAGAGTCGTAGATAAAAGACAAAATTGTCACACTACGTAGAAATGTAGATTAAGATGTCTCTTCCATAGGCAAGACACAGAGTCGTAGATAAAAGACAAAATTGTTCCACTATGGAGATGGGTCGTTTGACCTCGCTAGATGCTGTCTTCAATGTCACCACTCAAACATGTGAGTCAGGTCCTGGGTGGAACTTCAAAACACGAGCCATGCGCCACTGCATAGGTGGAGATTGGTCATCTTTGATAATCACCAGGTCCCCATTTGTAAATCTCTTTCTGTTTTTGTCCATCTGTTCCTTCTCTGCAACTGATTCAAGTAGGTGTTTCTCCAACGAACCCAAAACAAAGAAAAACGTTGGCTTAATTGATTGTAGATTTTCATATTGCTGGAGGGTAAAGCAGTATGTAACAATTCAGAGTTTTCAGGTAGACATCCAGGAAATAGGAATTGATTGGGAGTTATGGGTGAAAGGTCATTAGGATCATTTGACAACGGAAAAAGTGGACGATTGTTTAGACAGTTTATTGTGAGATGCCTCCCAGAGAGTTCTTTTCTCTGGCATTCTCTCTATATTCAAGAAAAATGTCAGAGAAAAGATCTCTCTACCAAGCATTTGACAACTAAAGTTACTGGATCTCCGATTGACAACTCTTTTATTTTATTTTTAATAGATTTGTGGGCAACCAACGGATACTAAGCAATTAAAAATTGTGTTTTCACAGAAAAACTAACCCAGGTCTATTGACTCGGGAGGCAGATATCTAACTGTGCCATGAAGGCCTAGGTTGCGGCTCTAAGGGCCTAGGCAGTAAAGGCGGGGGTGGGCGGCCGACGCTGTTGTGCCCTCGTCAATTCTGTACTTAGAGAAGAGCAGGACGGACGCCTCTAGTCTCGCTCGGCAGTTACTCGTCAAACTGTGGCGAATGTTGTTGTGTGGTTCGGGCACACCGCCGGCGCAGACGTCGGGTCAGACATCCTGTGTTGACAACTATGTAGACGTCAAATCTGACAGGTGATGATTGCGTCGGATGCCCCCGGTGTTAGCCCGCGGAACCTTCGGACGCCAACACGAGGACCGAGGGGTCGGGGTACAAGCCCCTCCGACTTGAAACGGAGTGTTCTTAGCGGCTGCTTTCGAGACCAATCGGAGGCCCTGACGTGCGTGGTTGGATTCTCGGGGGCAGTGGTTGAACCCGATGGATGGTGGATATTTTGTGTTTGTCCGATGTTGCGGCTGCGTCCGGTGGCGAACAGGGCCAATGGGCTCTATAGCGTCGCCGGCGTGGAAGTGGATCGCGATCTCCCTCGATGTGCCACGAAGGGCGGCAATTATATTTTTATTAGACGATAAAAACAATATAATTATCAATCAGGAAATATTTAAATTTATTCTGTCCATAAATATATAGCGATGAAAACACTTACAACTAAATAAAGAGATCAACATATTTTCGTTGTTGTTTGGGAAACGATGACTCTCCGGTGGCGAATAATCAAATCGCCCTCTCTGATTGATCATTTCATCACAATTTGGTAGAGCGGCAGCGGAAGCAAATAATGGAGTCAATTTTTATTCATATTTACCAGACCCGACCCATACCTATCTTTACATACATATTACATATACTCTACTCGTACACTGCAGCCCTAGTACCTGTGTAGCTATTTTCCTAGAGTGGGGTTCCTCTAACCCAGCGGTCGGCAAACTCGTAATTCAACAGTCGGATATCAACAATACAATTATTGAATTACCTTTTGCCAATTTTTTGAAACTCAAACTTTAAAAATCCCCTTTTCCTTCTGTCTCTTATTCTTGGTCCGTTGAGCTATTGTGATCCTGCATAGATTTCTTTCTTGAGACATGGATTTCCATCTGTCAATTCATCTCTTACACAATTTATAAAACAGACAATGTTACATTTCTTTTTAAGTGGTCCAGTGTAAACTCCGTGCCTTATTCGATAGGATAATTAATATTGATTACAAAAAATAGAAATAATATATAATTTATTTACTAATACATAAAAATCACGTAAATAAGACAGCTGATTAAATCAAAGTACTATGAAAGATAGGAGGAGACAGCTGTCCTAAACGCACTGAGAGAACTCGCAGAGATGTCGAGTGTATTAAAGAAAACATTGTACACCGTGCAAGCACGGTATACAAAAGTATACTGAATGTAGTTGCTATTATTATTAGGAATATAAAATGTGTTAGGATATCAGATTGTTCTAATATAAAAATCCCAAATAGAAAAATTACAACAATGATGGCATTTTCCCTAATTTTCTACCACTCCTCCTTGCCTCCTTTATTTTATTTTATTTCATCACGTCATTGTATCATTCTTTGTTTCCTCCCATATCCTACTTAGTTTAGAGCTGTTTTTGGAAAATTGAAATTTTTGTGTTAGTTTAAAATATCTACTTACATGTTATGTATGTGAAACAATTTTATTGGGTGTACAGATTATTGTATACTTCTTTTTATATTTATCACGTACTTTTCTTTCTGTATTTCTGTTTTGTTTCCTAATCAAAAGAAATAAATAAATAAATGTTTCGACCATGTTTCTAACTCCTCCTGTCCTCCGCTGCGGTCCTCCAATTATGTGTTCGTAGTAGCTGGGTTGCGTCCTTCCCAACTTCATTCTCCCATCGTAACCTTGGCCTGCCCTCTTTCCTTATACCCCCCGGATATCTTTCCAGGACCCCTTTGTGAACCCGCGATGACGGTTATCTCAGAACATGTCCAACCTACCTCAGTCTACTCAGTCTTCGCCATCATTCACGGAGACCAGAATCCTACGTAGTATTCTTCTCTCAAAAGTATCTAGCTATTTTGCGATTTTAGCAATCAATATTAATGCATTGCATTCATATTATGTTACCACTGTTCAATTTATCGTTTTGTACATGGTTTTTCCATGGATACTTCAGGACCTTAGCACTGGGAGTAGGTAGAAGAATTCCCTCTTTTCTCTCCTTATTGCTATGAACAATTTGTTTACAGTTATACTTTCTTGTACTTTTTTCTATAAAATCATGACATCCCCACTTCTTCAAATAGACTCGTCCAGGCCGAAAATTGACATTTGTGCATGTGCCACAAAATTTCAATCGCCCTGTTCGTCGTGCACGCTCGCCCTTGTACTATGTGAAATAGCCACACTCAAATGGCTAAAGAGCCGCGTGCGGCTCGATAGTCGCTGTTCGTAGACCACTGCATATGTTTTTAGCTGGAAAAATACACTTTTTCAATGAAAAATATCCAATGAATACGCGAATCATTTGAATACTTTTTTCGAGATTGATACACGTATGAAATTTGAAGGATCGCCGCACTTAGGATTATCGAGATAGCTGGATCATTTCCATATTAAGTACCTACCTACATCCTTATACTTATGTACTTCCATATCACATATTACATAATATTATATGTATGTATGAGTACGTTTGTATATTTGAATGCAAACAATTTATTTTCGTACCCTACATTTATTATCAGAGGAAGATTTCTCAAGAGTGGCGTAGATTGTGGGAAGTAAACATGTTTGGATATTGATTCCAATAAGTAGATGATATCTCAAAGCTGGTATTGATAAATTATAAAAAATATTTTTTTGACAAACATCTCAATAGAGACGAAGTTGGGATATTATAGAAGAACCAGGAACTCAAGGCACCTACACGGCTTAGGTCCTGTCATTGGCTGGTTTACGTGGTCACTTTATGCGCTTGCGCAACGTTCACCAATTATGCCTTCTTATTGAGTTCCCTTATAAATGTAATTTTTGAAAGTTCTATATATTTGAAAAATGTGTAACGCTACGTCCTACGTAGGCGATTCAATGCGAACGCGATTGCGAAGCGATGCGGTGCGGATACAAGCGAATTCAATGCGATATGGTGCGACGCGGCGGCTCTGTCCTACGTGTGCGCGAATCGTCCCCTCTGCCGCCAGCTACTGTCATGGATGTACGTATATAAAATACTCAAGAAGTATGTACGGCAGAGAAGTGAAACTAATATTGTGTACTTAGAAAAGCATATTTATGGGGAATATCACAATTTGTATGAAGAATTACGTGATCTTGAATTAATAAATGAGACTGAATTTACATCTTTCCGGGAATCATATCAAAATTTGACATTCGTGCAAGCGAGAGAAAACTTTGTGTGTTTTGAACAACATCCTATTGTAAAATAGCAATAATAAATAAATGTGTTTACTTGTAGTTCCATTTATTTTTGCCAAATCCTAAAATTCGCGGTTCGATAATAATAATTCTTTTGTTCCATAATATGGGACGTTCATGGACAGAAATTAAAATTTATTTTTCTGACATGTCGAAAAACAATGGCGCCGCTATCAATTCGCGCGAAAATATCAAACCAACTAATCGCGATCGCTTCGCATCGCGCCGCTCCGCATCGAAACCAACTCGCGGTCGGTAACGTAGGACACTTCCATAGTTACCGACTGTTTGTAATTTTCGCGCCGCGCCGCGCCGCTTCGCATTCGCTTTGAATCGCCTACGTAGGACGTCGCGTAACAATTCACCTGAAAAAGGAAGGAGGAATAATGTTGTAGAGTTTAGTACTGGGGGGCTATTCATGACACATCCTTAAGGCCCTTGTATACCCTAGGTATACGCATGTATACAAAAAAGCACGCTAAAACAAAAAAATGATATAAAATATTTCGTCGTGATGAAAAGGTAAAATTTAGAGGTTTATATAAATAGCAAGAATAGTATTTAAAATATTATAATAATAAAAAACTCAGCCGGTAGATTTTTATATTCTCTTCAAAGTCAAAGTCTACTTCATAGGCCTCGTTGTTCTTTTAGTTACATACAATAATAAAAATTAAAAAGGTTTTTTTTAAACTAATTTTACAAAAAAAGTATTAAACAAATTCAAATTTCAAAAAAATTAATGTAATAGAAAAATATGTAAATACAAATTGTTCTTTATTTCAAAGACATATCGTTTGAGGGTACGGGGGAAATTATTTTCAAAATATAATATTTATTGATTTAATATTGCTTCTCGGGCAACAAACAGGTACTATGTAATATATTTATTAAACACGCACCCAATAACAAGTTGCCACATTCTGGAGACTTTAGATATTAAATCGTCTCACAGATTCAGACTGAAAACACAATTAAAACTCTGTTTCCAACGGGAATCGAACCCGGGACCTTTGGATCAGCAGTCAAATACCCAACCAACTGAACCACGAAGGCCGACAATATATAGCCTATTGTAGCCTTTTAATACGTTCTTACCGTGCCTTAATCTTAAAAAAATATAAAACAGAACTCATCTTATCTTACTCTTCATAAAAAATAATAAGCTCAATATTTTGTAATTTTCATAATTTTGTACATATTATTTAATATAATTTTTCAATTAATTTTTAAGTCTGAAGTTGATTTTTATATTTTTTTTATCAACGCCCTGCTGGTTACATTTCAGTCGTTTATTTTAGTAGCTAGTCTTTAAGAAATCAAAAATCATAACTGATAAATTATTGAATTTTCTTATTTTCTTTGTTTCAGTTTGAATAACCAATGCGTGCCATGCTGTGCAGAAAATGCACCAGCGCCTGGAAACGCCACAGCCGTAATGGGCTCCAACGGCGCTCCTATCGCAAGTCCAACTGACTGCTGTAAATGTGACAAGGATACAGGTGAGATCCTTCATTCTATTCCTTTTTATCTGTCGACATCTGTATTCAATAAGGCAGTGATGGCGAGATCGAACCCAACCCTGGCTGCCTCGACCGATTTCGTTCACCTATATAACACAAGCATTTATGCTAGATTTAGGGAATGTAGGAAGATGTAAATTTTGAACTTGTCTAACAAGGACATAATATAGGTAGGTACATCTTACATCGTATAGGTAGGTACCAAAGTATTTTTCCCACAAAATTCGATTACGATGACCGAACGTTTTCGCCGAGGGGCATTATCAAGGTCTAATATGAAACTAACCAATTTTTAACTATTTAAACCCACATATTTGGCAACATTTTAAAATCACTGTAACGCTGTAAAAGGTGTAGTGTAGGATGATTTTTGTTTAAATTGGTCAATTTCATTTTAGGTGTTGATAATGCAGAGTCCCCTCGGCGAAAACGTTCGGTCATTGTAATCGAATAAGTGGAAAAATAATTTGAAGTATTTCTTCATCAATTTAAAGAAATCTTCATTAACATTGAAAGTTCGAAGTTTTCTTTGCGAAATCTTTGGTCATAATATAGTTACGTGGCAAAAAACAGACAGCTTTAGTTTTTTTTTTCACCTGGTTTATGATCTCGTTGTCAAAGTGGAAATTTATTCAAATCGATTTCCAGGCCAGAAAATCATGAATAGTAACTTCTGCAAAGCGATGCATTTTTTCCTCCTCTCCACCCGGTCTTCAGTGACTCCTCAAACCTGTTAAATTTAGTTTTGTGATCATGTATTGTTTGTTTCGCAGGTGGCTGTCAAAACTCATCTCCAGCCGGCAAGCGGAGGATCGCCATCAACGCCGAGGGCGGCGACGCCTTCCAAGTCCTTGGATCTGCGGAGATGCCCGCCTTGGGTACTGGAGCGCCTTCGAGTCAGCTCCTGCACGCGTCCCCCTTCTCAGCCATATCAGCCCTCACTGGGCTGGCAGTGGCCGCGTGTCTCTGCATAGTGATGGCATTCGTCATCATCTTCCTCATCCTTCAGGTTTGTCTTTATTCTTATCCTTGAACATCAACTCCTTTTACAGATTTTATAGCGTGGTGTGGACTGAAGACATGTCATAGCTCCGCAAAATGCCTGAACTGATGTCCACACTTTCGAAGAGATGTTTCATACTGTCAGAAACAAAAAGGCTTTGTCCAGGCGAAATCCAACGTCTGAGAGACATGACACGTCACATCAAAAAGAATATAGATTTTTAAGAGTTTTTTCAGCTTGTTGAAACTCCCCGATGATATAGAAACTCTAAACACTAATTTTATGTTTCGCTGATATTTTATTGCAGGAACTGACCGGTATTGGTTAAGTTCATCATCAGATTGCAAAAAATGAATGTATTATCGACTTCATTAAGCAATTCTGATGCTATTGGTAACATTATAAGGCAGATATATATGTAATAAACACTTTCGTTATGAAAATGTGGCAGTTTATTTAATAAGAGTCAAAGAAGTTAAACTCCGACCTTACATTGCTGATATTGTGGATCTTGTGACAAATGAGTGGTGACATGGTTATACTACTCCAATACTCGATATACAGACAGATGGAACGTTGTAAGTTCCCCTGAATGATGGGTCTGACGACATTGTCCAGTTGGCTGGAGAGCCCCAACACGAAGAGAACAAGATTGAAACGAGTAGAAGCAGATGGAACCAGGTGGCATCCGGCGGTGGAAAAAAGCCTAAGAAAGAAAGAAATATTTGAATAGATAAACTAATCAAGATGAAATGGGAGATTATATACGAATGATAACTCCCTTTAACACACTAACATCGTACAATAATATGTTTTATTTTTACGGGCCATAGTTATTTTTTTCGGAGCAGTTTTTTTTTATTTACCGTCACAAATCTCTGTTACTTTTATTTGCAAAGGTTACATAAAAATAACCCTCTTTACAGAGATTCGCACCAAGGAGGAACTTGAATTTTTAATATTCACCCAAATGACACTTACGGGTCGTTTATTGTGCGCGGCTCATATTTTTCGCAAATTTGAATACCGAACGCAAGACGATTTGTGCATCTTGAGAGGAAAGGATTTTTTTTCTGTTATGTTTGTTGAAAAACCTCTCTGATAAATCGCTGTGTTTTTTTTCGCTCCTTTTTTGGATCTCGGCCAAAAAAATAACGCAGAACGGTCTCTAACTTAATCTTCTTGTTATTTTTGTACGATTTGTGAATGTATTCGATTAAAAACGAGTCGTTTGCGACCAACTCTAAACTCTCGTGGAGACTTTTAGTTTTTTTAATGCATTTTTGAGAACGTATACATTTCTATGACATACATTCTTATAATCAGATGAAATCATAAATAAACGAGTGGGTTTTGGCCAACGCTATACTCCTCACTACCGAGTCACTCCACAAAGTATCTATTCAAATTTTGTATGGAATTTTTTTAGCATTTTTATGAAATGAGTTATTAATATGAATAGTTATTAAATTATTTTTAATTTAAATATTTCCTTATGAAAACATGGTAATTCTTCAATTCAATTTTATAAAAAAATGTTGTGCTTTTTTAGCAATTTGAAAATATAAATATCAAAGCAATTTGAAAATAGAAAAATTAAGAAGCACTGCCCCCCCTAGACAACTAACACTAACGTTTTTCACTAAAGTTCTATGTTATACTTGAAAAAATATTTTAAGCATATAAAACGTAGGTCTGGCTTTTAAGTAAAGAAATATTTGCATACAAAAAGTGTATATTTGTGACATACCTTTTGTTGAACATTTTTATTTAGTATTTCTATAGTTCATTATTATTTTTTAGCGTGACGTGTAGGTAATGCTTAAGTACGGTGACACTCTCTTGGGTTTTTTAACTCTATGGAGAAATTAACAAAGTCATTTATTGTTTAATAGTTGTAATATTGTAATCGAAAAAAATATATATAAAGAAATATACAAAAAAAAACTAACTAGGCACAGCCACCAATAAAGGTGGATTTGTGACGATTGTCTTAAATAAACCTAAATATCTTACATTATATTGTGATTTAACAAAGGCTATTTATGTTTCATAACAAGCATCTGCCAATAATTGCACAATGAGATCTCATTTTCAGCGAACGCCTTACACACAAAAACATTTTTTATCTCCACGGAAACTGACAGCAGTGCCATCTATCAAAATTTGATTCATCGATATTTGATAAATATTCGCACCATCCCCTACTAACGTTGGAACACATATAACGTTATATTATGTGTGTTTTAGACCAGTGGTTTTCAACCTTTTCACATCCGCGGACCGGCCGCGGGGACAGCCAGATACCTACATATTGCCGAAAACTGGCAAGTTTACGCATTCATTCATACCCTCACGGCATATTCCACATAACCACCATTAGGTGTGCGTTTGTGCATTGCCTTATTAAAGGAAGCGCGACGCATGCGTGTATCCTCACACACAAGTACCTACATATATTTTTTTCCTTTTTGCAAGTGTATAACTGACTGTTTTTATCTTATTCTATATATTTTTATCATCAATATTTGTTTTTATGTATGTATGTAAAAGGAAATTTATGTCGTTTATAAATAAATAAATAAATGAATGTCATCAAAAACACGAACTATACAGGAATGGGGAGGTAGGCAAGACTCTGGAATAATTTGAGTACTGATATAACTTCGTCAAACTCGCTTTCCATTTCCAAGAAAAGACTAAAGCAGAGATATCTCTCCGAAAATACCTGATCCCTCTCCTTTTCCTTCCTTCCATTAGCTACGTAATATTTATCCTTAAACACCTGATCTCGATTTCCTCTTCTTGTTCCTTCCCAATCCCTTTTTTGTTGCTATAGTGTTTTTTTTTGTTTTTTCTTTGTGTTATGTATATTTTCATTGTACTTTTGCAGCTTTCATTTTTTGTTGATGTACATGTATAATTCTGTCACTCTGTAATCTAATTGGTTGGAAGAAATTGCCTAATGGCAATAAGCCCGCCAGTGTACATTATATTTGTTTATATTATGTACAAAAAGTTAAATAAATAAATAGGTACATATTGTTCAATATTTTGAATATTTTTAATATAGGTATGTATAAATGCAATTAATATTTTATTAATAACGTTTATATAAAATACGAAAGGAACTGTAATTTTTTTAACATTTTATATAAAATTTATATGAATTATTGCTTGTACAATCAAGTGCACAAAAGTGGGTTTGTTGCTATAGGGCAATCTCTTTCTACAAAATCTAAAAATCCTTTTGTTAATTTGGTACAATAATCTAAAATATTATAAAATAGTAAAATATTTTTATATAGTCCTGTTTTAAAGGTGTAGTCGGGTGTGAAATAAATTCTTGCGGACCATAGATTTAATACCACTGTTTTCTAGACGATTCCTTCAAAGTCATCGTCGGCTTTTAGACAAAATGTATTTTTAGACTGTCAATTTATATTTATAAACACAATTTCATATTTTCGCATTATTACGTAGGTATATACGAAAATAAATTAATTTTAATCAAATATTTTTACCGTGAATGAAAGTATGTACCTATGTATTATCATTGAAAGTGAAACAGAATAAATGAAGGGGGGCTAAGAGGGGCTTAAAGTCCCCCCCTTAGCCCCTTAGAACTTTCAGACGATCTGTCCATATGTAAGGAATGAAAGAAAAACGACTGACAAACAAAACTTAAAGAAAGCTGTTTGAAAAGTTATGAGAAGAAGAGGAAAACTAAGAAAGCATTCGCATGACTATATGAAATTATTGCGTATTTTAATGTATAAAATCCTATAGGCGCTTTTACAGAAAATCCTTTAGATCTTAGAGTAGTGGTGGCACCGGCAGATAACAGCTAGCAAGGTTATGGAAAATCGCCATGTTGACACGTCAGTTATTTTCTGTCGGGCATTTCCCACCAAACAAAATGTCTATCAACGGAAGACGTGATTACCAATTTGAATATTAAAAAAAATCACTTTATACCATAACTGGCATGTTATGAATGAATGAATGAATAAATAATATATTTCCAATAATATAAACAAATATTACAAAGTGTGGCAACAATACAATTCAATATATACCTAATAACAATTTAAAATATATATTTTTTTCACATATTTGGAAATTTTACTGCCTCGCTAGACATAGTCTGTTCTGAGGCAGTACTAATTTGAATTTGCTATGGCTACTCTGCGATTTGTTTTCTTTTTTTCTTCATACGTTCCATCTCAAAAAAATTTTAAGATTGTAATTTTTCGTATATTTCCTAACTGTTTTCTGCCAAAGCCACCTCTACTTTTGGTTCATAGTAGCTAATCGTTGTTACATCCTGTGGTGTACTAACACAGAAAAAAAACAGCCTTTTATATCAACAATGACGTCTGGCGGTCTCATAGTAAAGATTGTGCTTTTCGTTAATTCCCCTTATCAATTTTATTTTAGGTAGTGGAATGTGTGTCATGTATATTATCAGGCATTGACGGATCTTAAGTTTACCTAGAACAAAATTATTTGCATTATAATAAGTGATATTTTTTTGATAAAAATACACGAACTTTCAGTTTGAAACAAAAACATTTTGATTCTCCACGTAATTTTTCATCGTTCTCTTATTTTGTGATATTCACTATCGTCTAGTTCCAGAATACTTTCCCCAAATTTCTTTCCATTCGGTTAAGGATGAAATCAACGTTTTGTGGCAAAATATCTGACCAAAAACTTCCATCGATTTGGTTATTTTCAAAGGGCCCCAACGATTTCTGTCCCTTATTGGAAAATGTTATTTTATGAATTGTTTTCCTTTAACCCACAACCAATATACATATATTATAAAGTACTCGACGTTGAGTCGAATCTATTGATGGTTTGTTAAAGTAAAACTTGGCGGTTAATAATACTATTATTATTCATAGATTTCTACATGAATGATTTAATTAAAGGAGTAGAGTATAATCTCCCGTCTAATGGCCTTCTCAATTATTACAATAACAAAACTTATTATTATAAGAAGCTACTTTAGTTGTGTTAAATCATATCTTTATTTGGTAAGAAGATCTCTCGGATATATTACTGAAATTCAGAACTAATAAACAATGGGTTTTAAAACATAATATAATCTCGGACATAAACAATACAGGCATACAACGTAAGTATATAATATTATTGATTTTTGTCGTTTCGATTAGGTACTTCAATAATGAAAAAAACAGCAAAAAATTAGTCTTGCTGCATTTTCGATTACCCACCCGATGACCAATGCCTTAAAGGCATTAAACATACCTTGTGATAGTTCGTTTATTTTATTGATATTTTAAGGTACTTTAGTATTTGAGTCATATTGAGAATGCCTTTTAAGTGGCGTGAAATAATAATGCGTGTTCTTATTAAATGATTAAATGATGAGTGAAATAATAATGCGTGTTCTAATTAAACGATTAAATGATGAGTGAAATAATAATGCGTGTTCTAATTAAATGATGAGTGAAATAATAATGCGTGTTCTAATTAAATGATGAGTGAAATAATAATGCGTGTTCTAATTAAATGATGCGTGAAATAATAATGCGTGTTCTAATTAAATGATGAGTGAAATAATAATGCGTGTTCTAATTAAATGATGAGTGAAATAATAATGCGTGTTCTAATTAAATGATTAAATGATGAGTGAAATAATAATGCGTGTTCTAATTAAATGATTAAATGATGAGTGAAATAATAATGCGTGTTCTAATTAAATGATTAAATGATGAGTGAAATAATAACGCGTGTTCTAATTAAATGATGAGTGAAATAGTAATGCGTGTTCTAATTAAATGATGTTTATTAGACCGAGGCGCGAGGGAAACTGACTGCTTTTTGGTGGGGACATATGAATATAAAGCAAAATAAAGATACTAACCAAAAAATTAACGGGAATGGAGATTTACGTACACATCATACTATTATTTTGTTGACGTATTTTATTACATCCCGTATAATATTCGGTTAGGTTTAGTTAGTATCTGATGGTAATAGCGACTCTCGTGAGCGAGTTGCTTTATAAATTGAATAGAAATTGGTTGCAGGAAAAATTGTATCAACACCTAAGCCATTTAAGGTTAGGAATAAGTTTATTATGTATTCGTATTTGTCAAGTCATTTGATCACATTTTTCATATAAATTATATATGTCAACATATTTTTATCTACTTTTGTGATTTAGATCACTATTTGTTATTTTTGATGTTTAAATTATCACGATTAATGTCAACTTTGACAGCTCATCTGACAATGCTAAAATGACATGTGCGTTTTCCAAGGTCTAGTCCAACGAAGCAAAAAGACACAAATTGGCGCTCTGCGCAACCGGAAGCTCGTTCAGGATGTTTGGCAAAAATTATAATCGCCTTGCTTTTTGTATAAGGAATTTAAAGACTAGTATCCTATCAATTATCTGTATATATCATTTAGGTGAAGTGTTTATGAGATTTTATATTTTGATAATTAAATCATATTTTGTTTGAATTTTTTTAATAATTAGATATTCTTTTGAAGTAAAATCAATAATCATCTTAATAAAGTGATGAAATAATTAGCATAATTAATTATACCAACCATACGATATGTTTGCCGAATCGCTTTTTTGTATCAATTCGGGATTTTGTGTTTCCAATAGCAACAATACCCTACTCCCTTGTCAAACTCATCCGTTTTTAGTTCCGCTCTTCTGTATATTATACAAGGATATGCACTCCTCCCTTTTCACTCCTCAACACCACCATATCCCGTTTGCAAATAAACGACGAAGTATTCGAATTTGTTGCCGGTGATATTCGAATATTATTCGAACTACTAGAAATAAAACTCGAATAAAATAGGGTTTTAGTGATGACATCACTCTTCTTTTGTTATGAAATGAAATAGACTCATTATAATTTAAGAGATCAATCATGTTTGTTTGCGATGAAATATTAGAAAAAAATAAATAAAACGATCGAATATATCTACATCATCAATATCGCAGGGGCGTGCCTAGAACCTTCGGACTAGGCAAACCCTGAAATTGGGAATTGTCGAACATTTTATGTTTTTTTTTAGATCGTTGTTCATTTGAGTGGCCATGAAAATATTTCAAAATCACATGCCATAATAATATTTATATTTGTGGCCTTGTCAAACATCGTATCTACAAAAGGTTCAATTTTTAATCTTGTAGTATGGTTTCAATAAAAAAGACAAAAAAATATTAGGTATTGAATTTCTTAACTTAATATTTAGGAAAGCCAAGATTTTCGGCTTTTATAAGCAATTTCGCTACTGCTGAATATCGTACATAGATTAATAAAATTAATTTAAAAAAAACGACTACAAAAGTGGTAAATTGATATTTATTGAAATGAAATAACTTATATTTACTTTGTATGTTAACTATGTATGAATAAGCTTATATTAACTTATGATATTTTGTATCTCATATATACTGTATGTTTTTGGATAGAAATAAATAAAAAAAATAAAAGACATCTACAGTAAAAAGTATAAATTAATAGCCTTATTTAAATAATAAGCACGCCAATTTTACAAGTAACACAATACATATATGACAAATAACATTATTTATTTAAATAATCATTTAGTATCTGGTAGTTTTCACACACAGATATAGTAAATGAATACACGCGTTTCACGTAACTCAGTTTATTACAATTTACAGTAATTAAATATATATACAATTATCTATTAATTATCTAGAAAATTTAGATTTTATTTTTTAACTTTTGACGGGCACTACAGTGCGACATATTGTTGTGATATACTAACTTTTGTGACCATAAGATAAATAAATAAATATACAGAGTGAAGTACAAATAATTAGTTATATAATGAAAGAACCACAACGTGAGAGTACTATCGTTGATCAATGCAAAAAGCCCCGAACAAAACCCCGACATACCTTTATATTCAACCCCGAAGATTTCCGAATCATCTATTCGTATGATCTCGTAACCTGCTATACACATTGCCTGATACCAGGCGCAACATCAATATATTACAAATCACTTTTCGAAGTGGTTATTTTAATTTTACGTGTATTCGAATATGAAAAGAAGTTGAATATTCGAGTATTCAATTTGCATGCCCTAACGTCTATCGTTGAATGTGTGTTCTCCTCTATATATCATCATTCCGCATGTCATATTAATATGATTGCAAAGATTATCGCCCGAATACGTTTGACAGTCTATTGTTGTTGAATTTTCAAGGAAGAAAATAACTTTTTTTTCCTTTTTGAGTATATTTCGCCCCTCCTCGCTTTGATCATCCCCACGATACCACACTCTCCTGTCCCGACGTACACCTACGATGACAGTGCATTACCAATATTGTTTACGATAATCTGAAATTCTGACATTTTAGCGTGATAGATGGATATTGCAGGTTTCTCCTATACATATTTGTACCTTGTATAGGTACTTTGTTGGCGATATTTTTAGTAAAATAAAAAATACGATAAGTATATTTTTTTATAAGGAAATGCTTAGAAATAAACCCACTAACATACCAAAATACCCAGTATTGAGTAACTATTATAACTAAAATAGGAACATACTAAAATTGTAGGTTTTAGATTTACGGTCTTATTTCAGCGTTATAAAATATCAACTTGGACTAAATGGAATAGGAACGTACCTATATTGGCTGGAAAGTTCTTAAAAAGTTACTGAATTAGACGTATTTTGAATAATTATGAAAATGATGAAAATTTCATCAGTATCATATCAATTGTAGTTATTGCTTTGTTGAGAGATTATTCCAACTGGGATCATATTGATTCTAGTTATTGCATTATTGAGAGATTATTCCAAATGGTATCATATTGATTCCAGTTATTGCATTATTGAGAGATTATTCCAACTGGTATCATATTAATTCTAGTTGAGGGATGATTTCAATTGGAATCATGGCAATTCTGATTATTGCATTGTTGAGAGATTATCCAAACTGGTATATCAATTCTATTAATTGCACTTTAGAAAAATAATACCAAAATGGTAAAATAGAGACTCTGATTAGTTAAGACACATTTCTGATTGGCATATTACCAATAAAAACTATACAGGATGTCCCAAAAAGTATGGATAATCGGTAAACCAGGGATATAGGACCCCTAGGGCTATCCAAAAACCTCAATGTATGTTCTACGATTTTTTGTCGTTTTCGAGTTATAATTTTTTTCGAATTTTTTCGAAAAACTCCGACTGTCACGACATAATTGGTCACAGAGACGCTATTTATTGAGATACACCCTTTATTATTTTTTTTCAAAATTGTTGAATATTTTACCTTTTAGATGTAATAATTTGTTTTACCCAATTTGATACCATATCTTTAAAAAAATGTTGTATCTCAAAAATAGTCAAATCAGAAAATTGACAAAAATGTTTGAGGGCGATTTAAAAATAGAAGGTCACATAAAAAAATTTCCCAAAAATTTTTCAAAAACTTCCTTATTTCATCTAGTATCTATCCTGTAAATTTCATTTTCTATTCCTACGGGATCATACTTAAAAACTGTTTGTGCGATATCTCACGTAATGAAATACACACATTTCCATACAAAAATAATCATTTATTATTCTACGAGTAATACATGTATTAGAATGATAAATTTAATGTATCAAAATTTCACTACGTAAGAATCTACCTCTCGTACTTTCAAACCGTTTTTTTAAGTATGATCCCGTAGGAATAGGAAAATGAAATTTACAGGGTAGATTCTAAATGAAATAAGGAAGTTTTTGAAAAACGTTTGGGAATTTTTTTTTATGTGACCTTCTATTTTTAAATCGCCCTCAAACATTTTTGTCAATTTTCTGATTTGACTATTTTTGAGATACAACATTTTTTTTAAGATATGGTATCAAATTGGAAAAAACAAATTATTACATCTAAAATGTACACTATTCAACAATTTTGAAAAAAATAAAGAAGGAAGTATCTCAATAAATAGCGTCTCTGTGACCAATTATGTCGTGACAGTCGGAGTTTTTCGAAAAAATTCGAAAAAAAAATATAACTCGAAAACGACAAAAAATCGTAGAACATACATTGAGGTTTTTGGATAGCCCTAGGGGTCCTCTATCCCTGGTTTAACGATTATCCATACTTTTTGGGACACCCTGTATACGTATTAAATTGTAATTATACCAATAAAAACTACCAATACGTTTTAAAAATGGAATAACACCAATAAAAAATAGAAGTATACCAATAAAAACTACCAATACGTTTCAAAAAAGGAAGTACCCATATAAATAAAAAGTATCAATACGTTTTAAAAATGGAATAATACAAATTAAAACTATCAATACGTTTTAAAAATGGAAGTATACCAATAAAAACTACCAATAGGTAGGTTTTAAAAAAGGAAGTACCTATATAAATAAAAACTATCAATGCGTTTTAAAAATGGAATAACACCAACAAAAAACTATCAATACGTTTTGAAAATGGAAGTATACCAATAAAAACTACCAATGCGCTTCAAAAATTGAAGTACTTATATAAATAAAAATTATCAATACGTTTTAAAATGGAAGTAAACCAGTAAAAACTACCAAAAAAAAACTATCAATACCTACGTTTTAAAATTGGAATACATGCGTTGGAATATCCAATAGATATCGCAAATATAACGAAAAGAAGATACATATATAATATGACATTGAAATGAAATGATTAGATGATTGATGTGAGAGAGGGACGCAAAGATACAGAAATAGACCGAGGGAAAACGAAACAAGAGATATTTCGAGGCAAAGCTGAGATTTCTGTTGAGACAAACGAGGATGATTGATAGCGGAGACAAAATGACGTAAATAGGAGGATAAGTGGTGATGATGGAACGAAAGTAATTATCCGATAGAGGTTTAATAACGATCAGAGAGTTCCATCAAATTTTATAATACGATTTTGTGTTTTACTACATCAACAATATTTTTTACTGAATTATCAACAGACTTGAATCTGTGATCCGACCACAATATAATTTGTTCAGTATTTTTTATTTATGTTGTTTTATCTAAATGGAACAAATTATACATACCAAGCAATCTATATTATACATGAAACAAAAATTTCTGACACATTTTTAAGCAAACTACACGCACGGAGGAGTTTGAGTTTCGACATACCTAGTTAAATTTATATGCAGGAGGAGTCCAGAAAGCTAATATTTATACATTCTATTGTGTTATAAATACATTCAATTAAAAGAAAACATACTTAATATCAAACCATTTTCCTTAGAACGTGAAAGAGGAATCTTAACTTTAATGTACCCGTTTTTGTGACCAAAATATTCGAATAACCGAGGTAGTCACACTACAGAAGTCATACATACGTATCCCCTGTCTTTTATGATCGTTATTTACGTTTGAAATGTCAACGACGCAGATGTTTAAATTCAAATTTCAAATTTCTTTTTTAGTCTACCCCCCCTTTCGCACGCAGTGAGAAAATTTCAGTCTTTTTGGATTTGTAAAGACAAATCCGTGCCGACGCCATGGCACAGTTGGTAAGCCGTTCGGTTTCTGTCCGGGCGTCCTGGGTTCGATTCCCAGTAGAGGACTATTTATTTAAATTTATTTCTCACGCTTGTATTGCTTCTCTGGGCTGGAAACACTTGTTAATTGGAAGAAATTGCCATATGGCAATAAACTCGCCACTTGCGCAGGGTGCAAGGAAGTAAAACAAAACGAAAATTGCGCCGCAGCGAATAAATTTAATTCTAGTAATATGTGTATCAACAAATCAATACGAATATTGCCGCGCAGTGAGAAAATTTCAGTCTTGAAATGTTTTGATCGATAAACTATATTTTTTTTTACCTGCCCACGCCCTCACTGTGCCATCTCAACGCCCCCTAATTTTCTCTGGGTCTTCTACTGCCCCCCCCCCCTGAACGTCTCAAACGTCCACGAGGGGGCGTTTTTGCCCACGTTGAGAACCCATGGTTTATATGTTTACTCATTGTATTGAAAATCCAACTGGATTATTTTGGAGTTGAGATCTTTAATTTTATTTTTATTTTTGTGCTAACTGATATTTTACGATCTTTAGTCTGTAAACTCGAATCCTATCCCAATTTCGATTTTTCGTTTAGAACTTACCCAACTGTCGGCTGCGTACATTCAAATTGTTTACTATTACGATTAAGGGGGGGGGACTGCTGCCAACGTACCTATTTTTCAATTTGATATAACATAATTATTTCTTATCAAATCGTTTTGAAAAAAAATAATTTAGATAGTTTGGGTATTCATAAAGAAAAATGTATCTTTACTTTTTGATAATGTTCTGTATAAAATCTTGTAGAAAAATAATGGCATACCCCGATTTTCAACGTTTATTTATTTATTTATTTATTTAAACACTTTATTGTACATTACTTAATAGCTAGTACAAATGGCGGACTTATTGCCTAATGGCAATTTCTTCCAGACAACCATAACGTTTATCTTATATTTTTAATAAAATATAAGGCGTAGTTCAACATATTTTTTTTTAAATTAAAGAAGGCAAAAATATTTAGAAAAATACGTTGTGACGTTGCATTTATGCTCCAGGTTTAGAAAATAAACCTAAAAAACATTTATTTTCCATTCAGCGCCATTGCGAAATATAAGTTTTTTTGGTTTATTAACTTAACCTGATGCATTAATGCAACGTTACATCGTATTTTTCTAGATATTTTGATCTTCTTTAATTTATAAAAAATATAATGCTCTATACCTTATAGTTTTTTAGAAATTTAAGATAAATGTCAAAAATTGGGGTATGCTTATTATTTTCCTACAAGAATATATACAGAACATAATTAAAAAATTAAGATATATATTTATTTATTAATATCCAAACTAACTAGGTTATTTTTTTCAAAATGATTCCTTTCGTAGTAATGACGCAAATTCCAATTGAAAAAATAGGTGAGTTGGCAGCAGTCCCCCCCCTTAAAACTTACCTACCTATAACATTATTCTCCGTTACAAATGTAGGTTCTTAGCGAAAAAATAGAAATTGATATCGGATTTGCAATTGAGTTGCAATTCAACAATATTTCGAATATATTTGTGTAGACCCGAAAGTGTTTAATTATTTTATTTCTTTAATACATACAAGTTGTTTGTGTACTGATTTATTTTGATTTCAGATATGTAATGATTTCAATATTGACTGTTTAACATGTATTAAAATGCTGTTATAACCATTTAAAGTTTTAATAATAAATAAATAAATTTAATGTGTTAGTTTTTGGTTTACAAAAAAAAAACAACTGGGTTGTGGCCAACGCTTTACTTCTCACTACCAAGTCACTCCACAATGTATTCAAATTGTATTTGGAATATAAACAGCTTTTTCATGAAATGAGTTTGCTAACATATTTTTTTATTTAAATATTATTTTACTATAAAAAAATGATAATTCGTCAATGCCATTTTATGAAAGTGCCTTTATGCAATTTTAAAATAAAATTATCAAATTTTAAGTTTCCTGAGTTTGGGGTCTCTGAAATATTTGACAGTAAAAAAGATAAGAAGCATTCTTCATATTTCCTTCAAAATTTAATGGGGTCTAAGCGAGTATTAGATATACAAATTTGTAAAGTTTGAAAATAATTGAATGAGTTCTTAAATCTATAATCGATAAATTAGAATAAACACGCCGTACATAGGTCATAAGTATACAGCACACAGATACATTGTCATGATACTTTCAGAATATAATCTTAGCATGATACATGTTGATAATCTACAATGTAAAAGTAACCTTAAACATTGCGAATTCGTTACTCCCCACTATATCCCCTTGGGGTTGAGAGGAGTAAAAACAGATCTCTCTTTCCAAGTAGGTACCCACACGCTAGCGTTTTTACCGTTACGTTTTTCACGAATGTTTTTTTTTTCCAGAAGCGATCGAAGCCTTCGATTCCCGGAGGAAGGGGCGTCAACTACGCCCCTCTGCCCTCGCACGAAGACTGTCAAGGTTCCATGGCGCTGAGCACGAGGCACTCTGTGGAGTCAGGTGTCACCGCCATGGACCAGCAGCACGAGGAGTTTAGTGACGACGGAGAGGAATCTAGACTCGTCATCAGGACATAGCGCCCAGTGAATTGTGTAGATAGCTAAACAATTTAAATTTAATGAACCAATTTTTTTTAGTTTGTTTAAATCTTTTCGATCGGCGGATATTGTGGTAGGCAAAATATATTATTGACTACACATTTTGATATAATTGAAGAACAATAGCTTTTTTTTGACTAGTAAAATCAACATCGTATCTTCTCTACGACCGATATTACAAAAACAATCTTTAACAATCAACAATATTAATAGAATCAGCAAAACTATGGACAAGTCAATGTCCAGATATTGCGACGTCTAGTTTAACTCACTTTATATTTTCAAAAAAAACTTTAGGAATATTTATCCCTACTATATTAACACCTGTTTCCGATTTCCTCTCCTTGTTATTTCGCAATCCATTTTTGGCTATGATGTTTTTTTTATTGTTTGTTTATAATATGTATCTTAATGTAATGTAAATTTTCTTTATTTTTTCGCATTCATTCTTTTGTTGATGTACTTATATAATTTTGTAATCTGGTTGGTTGGAAGAAATCGCCTCATGGCAATAAGCCCGCCAGTGTGCATTATATTTGATTACATTATGTACAAAAAGATAAATAAAAATTTAGTCATCAAACAATAAATGCCATATTTTGTTTTAGAAATACAAGCTTTTAGTGTCATTTTTTTTTTATTTTAACTAGGCAAATACTTTTCTTCTCCTTTTGTTCAACCTGATCCCGTCTACTCCTGGACAAAAGCCTCCTCCCCCGTCTCCTTCCAAGCCACTCTATCTTGTGCTCAAAGTATCCAATTGACACCAGCATAACTTCATTTTATTGGAGGGATGACATCATCTTGGCTTGGAGGCTGTGACAGTGACATTGGCCCAAAAATCCATGCTGGCATTGAGTCTCAAAGACAGGGTACAGAATGTTCTAAGACAGTTGGCCAAAAATAATGATAGCTTGGATTTCTCAGAAAATTCTTTGGGTACATATTTAGGTCTTTATTATACAACGAATGCTAATTTCAATACAAGATATCTTTTGATACTACGACTAACCTGTGATAGGACTACTGACTGATTTACTTTGTTGAATTGAAATATTTTGAATATAATTTCACTTGAATCAATAAAAGTTTTTAGCCATGGTGACATTTCATTTGTCAACACTTTGACATTTTGAAAATTTACTAGGCAAATCAAGCTATTTACATCAAATATTTCAAAATGTGTTTTTTTATTTTATTTTAAATTAAATTCGAAGTCCGGGGTAAGAGTTGACTTGGCGTAAATAGTAACGCATAATATATACATGATATATGTATATGTATTATTAAATATGCATATAAAAATATATATGGGTATATATTATACAATTTTTATACTTAGAAAAAATATTCGGTGCCGCGAATTTCGCGTAAAAGTAAATATATCTAGTATAATTATAATTAAATATAAAATTAAATGTGATTTTATGAATGTTGTAATTATTTTATTTTTCACACGCATTTTGGATAAAACATCAAAACATATGTATGGAAAAGAAAGTTTTTTTTTGGTCGACATCGAATATCTAATCATACAAAACCAATAACGTTTTTTAATAAAGATATATAAAAAAATCTAATGTAAAGTACTCGTAACAAAAACATTGCTACGTACAAACACTTTTTTTGTTAATTCCGATGACTTAATTGTTTTCGTAATATCTTCCAATCTTCAAAAATAATGTGATTTTTTTATTCCTGTAAAATATTCAATCCTTGTCATTTTTTTATTTTTCTGCTTTAATCAATTTACAAGGACTCTGTAAAATTATATGTATTGGTAAGATTTCTTAAATAACTATTATTTTACTCAGTTACTCATCATCATCATCATCATTGGCGCTACAGCCCACTGTGAGCCTTGGCCTCCTCCGAATTTTTCGCCATTTAGATCGGTCCATCGCCTGCACTCTCCAGTTTGTAACGCCAATCCTCTTTAGAACCTCCTGTATGCCGTCCATCCACCGCAGCTTGGGTCTCCCCACACCACGTCTCCCCTCCGGTCGTGTGTCGAGAATCTTCTTTGGGATTCGGCCTTCCTCCATTCGCTGAACGTGCCCTAACCATTGAAGCCGATGTATTTTAATATATTTTACTATGTTAGGATCACTATAAAGGTTCTCCAGCTCATGGTTGTACCTTATCCTCCATATTCCACTCTCACAAAGAGGCCCAAAGATTTTTCTCAAAACCTTCCGTTCAAAAACCAACAGCTCTTTTTCATCCTTCCTATTAAGAACCCAGCATTCAGCACCATATACAGCACAAGTACTGGTCGCAGCAATGTTTTATACAATAACAACTTAGTATTTCGTGTCAACAATCGGGACTTGAGATGTCGGTGAATACCGAAATAGCATTTATTTGCCACAGCTATTCGTCTTTTAATCTCGACACTAACATCATTGTTACTGGTTATTATTGAACCTAGGTACTGGAACGACCCCACAGTTTCAATGGTATGATTACCAGCACTAATCAGAGTTTCTTGGGCATTTCTATGGTTGGACATTTTAGCTGCAATCATATATTTTGTCTTAGAAGAGTTCACTTGAAGTCCCATTCTGGCAGAAGCATTTTCCAGTTGTATAAACGCTTGTTTTACATCATTTGGTGTTCTTGCAATTATGTCAACATCATCTGCATATGCAAGTATCTGGCTTGATTTGCGGAAAAATAGTTACTAACTATGTTATTACAGTGTCCTTGTACACTTATATTTGCTGGGGTGGAACTCTTATATGTGCAAGTAAAAGATGTCTGTTCTTTTACACTTTATTTACAAAACGTTCAATAGACAATATACAATTCAAGGTCAATACTACAATATTATACGGAGGTATTACTATTAACGGCAAAACGCTGAATGACGCGCCACGCGCCCATTCAAACACTATAATACATACACACACAGACATGCTATCTCTTTCACACACATATCTCACAGTTATTTACTAAATATAATCTAATAACCTAACAAACATTTCTCGGATTAATTGTAAATACCTACATCTATATTAGACGGAATCATACAAATCTTTTTTCTTTGACGAAACTCATCGTCTAACGATCCTTAACCCTTTCTTAGCCGATGTTTCCAATTGGAATCATTAATGTATTTTATGTATATCTCAATGAGAATAATTGTTATCAGCTGTGTTATTTCTCTTCTAAATTATTAATCACAATATTTTTGATCGCTTACAATTTACAGGTAATGACGGAAACTTTTTTAGTGACCGCATTTTGACAGTTGAAAACTCGGTTATTGCGAAATGTGCTTTTCTTGCTAAACACGGTTATTCAAAATTTAATAAATGTGAGTTTTTTTTTGTTTTCTAGCATCCTATATTTCTTTTAATTAGGTAATTATATTTCAAATGAAAGATTTTTTATTTTATGAAAAGTATATAGTTTTATATATGAATGATGACAATTGGAATCGTTAAAATTTCCAAAAAAAGGAAAAAAATAATTATAAAAATTATCAAAATTTCTTTATAATCACATATCTTGTCCATTTTTTAAGAAACATATTTTTTTTTATAATTCGGTTAAGAAAGGGTTAAACTAAAGCTTCCCATTTCAATTTTACTATGTGTATCTTCGTGTTGACGGAGATTCCCGAATGCGGAATCGGACGCATTCGTATATTGAATGAACTGCGGCCATTCTTTGCCTTAGGCCTATAAAGTAAACACCGTACATCGTGTAATTATTGTTTTGTGATATTTGCGTGCATATTTTTTAGAACTGTATATTAGTATTAATTTGTAAATTATATTTGTATGTAATAAAGTAAATTGGAATAATTTTTTTTTTTTGACTTGTTAATTTACACACTTAATAAATGGCGACGAGGATGGGATGAGATTCCCGTATTTGGGAATCTCCGTCGACACGAAGATATATCACACTAAGTCTATTCAAATCATTTTTTTGAAATAAATATTATATAAAAATGAGAGAATAAAAATTTCAAGTTGGTTATTAATATGTTGTTTAATATTTGCATTCATTTAAAAATTTATGTAACTATAGAAAAATACATTCAAACATAAGAAAATATATTGAAGTATACCTACATATTCTTGCTCTATTTAAATCCTTGTAATTGATCTCCATGAATTCTATGAAATAAAAAGTAGAATACAGATACATAGAAATTGGAATGAAAATCACCAAATAGTTCCATAAATACGTCCGATTCTATAACTTTTTAAGAATGTTCCGGCTAAAATAGGTGCGTCCTTATTCCACTTAGTTTAAGTTGATTTTCTATAACGCTGAAATAGTAATGATCCTATTAAGGAAAGTTCTCACTACAAGTAAGTCGCGAATTAGTTCGATTCCCTATTATTTAACCACATTTTAGTCTAATCAACTGTCAAAACGTTCCAAATTTTAGTTCACACCTAATTGGAAGCGTACTAGTTATTTTCACAGCATTCCGGGATATTTTAGTTAAGTTGAAAACATTAGTTGTGTACGGAATAAAATGAAAATAGATAATTTACACATGTTACGTTATGTTGAAAATAAAAATCAAAGAATATTAGTGCAGATCGATTGAAATGTTAGGTTAGGCGACATCACGGCGACATGACATAAATAAACATGGCCGAACAGTACGCATGCGTAGTCTGCGCCATAGACAATTTGAATTGAAATTATTACCATCTACGGTGCACTAATTTTGTTCATTTTACATAGTTTAAGGTACTACGTCAGTTAAAGAATACGAAATTTGCTTCACAAGACCTTAGTTCAAAAATTTTAGAACGTTCCTATTTTAGTTCAATTGTATTGGACGTAATATGGTGGTTCAAACTGCAATTTATTTCCAAGTGACGGTTTTTATATATTTCTTTTAAACTAAGCGTGTAGCGTAACACCGTCAGAATAATTTATTAGAAAAAAAACGGAAAAATAACAAGTATTTTTATTTAAATTAAGTTATTTCCGTTTTTATCAGATGGGTCGATGTGGTTAGCGCAGTGGTCGCGAGTTCGAATCCTGCCTCGACCGATTTCGTTCATCTATAGTATCACAAGCATTTATGCTTATTTTAGTGAACGTTGCAAGATGTACATGTACTTGTGGAACAAGGACATATTCATTATTAAAAAAATAACAAAAAGACAAATGTTGAGTTCATCCAAGAATTATTTATTAACTATCGATCGGTTAGCAATGCTTCGTGTTTTTTTTATGTTTTATGTAATTTAGTGAAAAAAGTAACAAAACACATTTAAAAAAAAACAAATAAAACACCCTGTTGTTTTGAAAAGTACAAGTAGTAATATTTTAAATGGCGCATTTTTTCCAGTTTCCGATTCCAGTTTTCAATGAGCACCAAAATCTTTCGACTGTCGACCAAAAAAAAATTTTTTTGTACATTTATTTGTACGTAAGAGTTTTATGTTGTATTATTATAACGGTTGGTATCTGATTGTTAAAAAGATGGATAATATTTATAAAACTAATGATGGGTTATAATATATATTGTATCTATTGCGCGAGAAAATGTATCTGTTCAGAATCATTTGTAAATAATACATACATAACCACTAATAAAAATAAATTATTTTATTATTCATTAGTTCATAATATGTGTCCATAATATTACATTAAAAAAAACTACTTAATTCATACTTCTTATATGTTTAACATGCTGTATAAATAGATATTGTAACTATATGTATTTTTTAGACAATTTACTATTTGTCCTTTTTTTATATATACCATCATGAAGTGTTTCTTTTGGGGTAAGTGGAGATATCCTAGCGCCGTGCAGTTCTGTTTTTTTTTTCAAATAATAACAATTATTTCAAAAAAATAAATTAACCTGTATTTTCCTGTAGTGGGAGAAGCAAAATTAACATTTAAATTTTTAAATGTCTTTTACTGAATCCACTATCTAAAATCATAATATATGTTTCTTATTGATTTTGTTTTATGCTGCGAGGCACCGGCGCAGAATAATGCTTCCATTCATTATTATCATTCTGAACGTAGTGCCTTTTTAGGTGAGTCTGGCGTGTAGGTGTTTCCTTTCATAAGGTGATGCACATCTGTCGTTGGTGAGATACCTACTGTGAGATATTCCGTGATGCTGTGAATGAACGAATTGATTAATTTGTCTATTACCACTATCTACCATGTTTTACTTACATACATTAAATTTTACACTCAAAATGCATCCTGAATGGAAATAATAGATTATTTAAAAAAATGTGTTGCTTACCACAGTGGTTTAACCGCATTGAAAGAAAAAGAAAAAAGACATTAAAAAAACATACATGTATATTTAATTTTGCAAGAGTAAGTATGTAGATAATTATCACTTGAATGATATGCTGAAAAAGGTAGTGTTTGAAAAAAATCTGGATGCTTGTCAGGATAGAAACGTGTGGCGTTCAATTATCTTAATTTACCCCATCAGGGACATAGCGTGATTCTATGCATTGTATACATTTATCATTTGTAGTTTGAATATTATATTTTTGATTTCTTTCAAATTTCCTTTTACATTTTTTATAAAATCTGTGCTATAGAATCTTTGTATAATTTATAGTAAAAATATATGTATACTTTAATTATTTTGTATTTTTTAATTAGAGATATTTTTTAGAAATGTTTGTACATAATATTATAGGTACTATGAGTATTTTAATTAATTGCAACTGAAGACACATTTTTTTATGATTTCAGAAATTTCATATAAAATCATCCCATTCTACGTCAATTTCAATTTAATTAAATATATTTTTTTTTCAATGTATTCAGTTTGTATTAGTTAGAAAAAAAATTCTGAACACAAATTAATAAATCGAATATTCTTATGTCTTAAATATTGTAGGTGTTTTTTCAAATGTTTGATTTTATTTTAGATATTTATTCGGCACATTTTAAATTATAATGTCAAATTGAAAATAATAACTTAACATATATTTGATTTAAAAAAAATTAAAACACATAAATGACAGTTAATTTTTTTTGATAATTAGGTTAAAAATTATTAATTTCAAACAAACATCGACATATTTGTGTACGTATGTAAGTAAATATCCCTTTTATTTCATTAGAAAATGGTGTATCTAAGTGGTTGCTGTGAACATAAGACTTTTTGAACATGTTGCTATGTTGCTAAGGCTTTCAGCAATGTTTCCTAATTCGTGGCTACTTCCTATGAATTCTTAGGAACTCTTTAGTGTGAATTTTGGTTTTAACACCTAAAAAGAACCACATGAGACCCTGAGATTTCTTATTCTGGAAAGTTGATTTCTGCCACCTTAACTACTTTTTAAGAAAACAAGCTCTCTTTTATCAATCTGAATTTAAATACATAACCTCCAAACAGGAATGTCAATGATATTTTTTTACAGATTTTTAATTAAATATCTTTGACTCCCGACAGGAAAAAAATCCAATGTTTGCGCATATGCAGTAATAAAAATATTGGATTAGGAATGTCAATAATTATATCTGTCATTTTAACTATCATCGCCTTGTTATTTTCCATTATCAGGTTCGCATAGGTAGGTACATCCTATCCCAATCAGTGGACATATCAGAAGGTGACTTTCATCCGGGGTTGCGCCGCAGTCTCATCTTGGGTTGAGGATGTCATCTTCAGGTACCCCCATTTCACGAGGTTCACTTTACATCGTGTGAAACTGACCGTTAATATTATTAGGGTGGTCCATTTACAATAGAGTATTTCTTCTCCTACTGCGATACTCTCACGTAGGTGTATCCACAGCACCGCTCCAAGGTACTGCTTCCATACATCTCCTCTCTCCTTCGTTGTGAGGATTCAATCGGGGAGGTGGTTTTAATGAAGTTGTCTCTGGACTTCAGACGCGAGACTGTTGGTTGATGGTGATTTAGACGTTGCCAACCATCACGATTTTGCTTACACTGAAAAAAAAAAGTTGATAGGAACAAAATTTCATGTTAAAATTAACCGAACTGAAGTGACTACAAAACATTTGGTTTTATGCAACTAAATGTTTTGTGCACACAGTCAAAAATGGATAAACCTATTTAAGTGATAACAAAGGTTTAGCTAAAACGCAGGTAGCCAGTTCAGTTGTTAAATTTTTTTCAGTGTATAATGAAGGCCTTATATAAAAAAATCACATCTAAACTAGTGCTTTTTCACTCACGCTCGCTTATAAATGTGTGCGTTAAAAGTGAGCAAAAGGTTGATTGTCTGTCTCGATTGTTTATCAAGTCAATTCTTCTTCTTTTTTTTTATTCATAGTAAACAATGTTTCCCATTGTTTATCAATTCGTAACGTTGTTTTGTTTCCCATTTCTCTTCAAAGATTTCCCACGAGGAATGCATATTTCCCACTTTTCTTATCTTTTCTCTATTTCCAAATGAAGGTTGTGTAGTTTATCGCAAAGAAACGTATCGTACGATTGTTTATTCTGAATAAAATCGTTTGTTTGTTTGTACCTATGTATCATTTGAAACAAACTCGCATTTTTTATTCATCAACAAAATAAAAAAAAATTGACTGTCAATTTCATTATATATTCCGTCTTAAATATAATCCAATACTAAACGAGTTTGTTTTATGGCTTATAAAAACTCTCTTTAGCTTTTATCGTAAACCATGGCTCATATAGTGTAAGTTTCAGCAATCAGAGCTACCGAGACCAACCCCTAAAATTAGCCTATTGTAGCCATTATCAATTTAGTTGGTTACATTTTGACATAAACCAATAATTTCTTGCTCTTATCTGTGGTTAGGCAGGTGCTTAACTAGTTTCGGTTTATGTTTTAAATTCAGATTTAAAAAAGTACAACTTTTAGTTTCGCTGCTCGGGATCAGTCAATTAAAACTATCGCATAAATGATATAAATATTAAAGCTGAAACACAACAGCATTTTGTCGCGTTGGAACAGAAATGCTATAATATTTAAAAAATATCAATACCTGCGATATGTATTATGTTACAGGTATCAATAAATCAACCACCATTTTTTAATTGCGTTTTATAAACAATAAGGGACAAAATACACAAGTATTTTGAAACATACATGTACTAAAATATATCTGTTTGATCTTGCATTGAATATAGTATTGGAATCTTTTTAACTAAATATTTTTAATGGTATCGTTTAAGTTAGTTATATTTTTGAAATAATTTTATCTATGACAAATTATTGTTTAGTTTAAAATATTGTGTTTGTCCTTATATATTTATCTGAATGTTTATATTTTTCCTATACAATTATTGTATTTTTATTATGTTTTATATTAAATTTTAATAAAACTTTCGAACAAAATGTCATTAATACATTTATTGTTTCTTGTACCTATCATCATTATTTGAATCGGATATGCTTATTTATTTTTCGTGAATCATTTTACAAGTAGTTGTTTAAAAAATAAATCATTTTATTTATTTCTGTTAAAAAATTCTGTGTCCTAACTTGAAATATATAGTTTATGATGGACAGTTAGTCGCAAGACGACAGTGTTATAATGATTATATAAAAAATATGTATTGAAATTTAACGAAGCTCGTAGGATTTTTTTAAATTCCAAAAGTTAAACGAAAACTATATTCTGTTTTACTTGGGTAAAAAATCTGCCTCCAGTTTTATTATTTTTTTTATTTTATCTTTAGCCAGTTGTTTTCGGTAGGATGTAGGAAATCGTTTGTACATTTCCAAAAGATTTATTTCATTCACATCATTTGGACTTTTGAAAGCTTTATGTATGTTTTACTTTATTTAAAAAACAAACATTACTACACATACCTACTTCTTCTGTACAAATTTCGTTCACACTTAGTTGTATTTTCTTTTTCAATATACTTAGTTTATTGAATAATTTATTAACACTGCGCGGATAATAGTCGCGCGACACATTTGCGCGTTTGTACATAGTCCGTATTTCGCTTAACATTACAAGATGGGACACAGAATTATTATTTTTTTATATTAAATTAAAAAATCACTTTCTTCATCAAATTCATGTGTTGAAATATTGTATATTAAAATCGTTGTTAATGCTAATATTGTTACATAATATAAAATATTGACCAACAAAAAATTGATTATTCTATGTATTACATACATAAAAGTGTTTTCGAGTGTAAAAAAATTAAATTTTATTATTTTTTAATGTAACTGATGACTGTTGGTGGGCATAGGCGTTCGGTTGACGATAATCGAGTTTTGAAATCGAACAAGCTATCGAATAGGACCTATGAAAAAAAAACGCTCGTTCGTTTTCGACGATCGATATTCGTTTGCCAGTCGTCAATGTCCGTAATTATAAGGAATGTTTGCAATTTGATATGGACGCGTCTAATTGAATATTGTGTAAAGCTGTAATCGACAAAGTACTGGAGAATAAATGAGACATAATTTTTATTGATTGTTTTATTTTTGACATTTGAAATGTGTTTACTTTCATTTATTGTTCACTCCCATTCCTCACAGACGAATTTGATGAGCGATTACTATAGGTGATTTTGGAAACTGCGCAGACCTTAGATTATATATGATACAGATACCTAGTCAGCGCAATGAAAGTGTGACAAAAAAACTAAGAACAATGTTCTGCATTTCACTCGCCCGGCCGTATACGTACACCTACCGATACGCACACCTACATAATACGTAGACCAACCGATCTACCGCCTCACACACACACATGTAAAAAAAACTTTTACATTTGAATTCGAAATTTGTACTACACGCGGCTTCTGTACCTTATAATTCTATGGCTCACAAATATGACGTTTTCGTCGCTTGATAATGATGCCTGGGTGCCTGGTCAACGTGTTCATTTAGCGATGGAAAAGAAAAGATAATTCTACGTATGAAATTATCTGTCACGTGACAACTGTCAGTCAACGTGTGTCAATTTAGCGATTGAAAAGAAAAGATAATTCTATGTTTGAACGTGACAGTTATCTAACAACGTGTCCATTTAGCGATAGAAATGAAAAAGATAGTTCTATGTATGAAAGTGACAACTGTCAATCACCGTGTCTGTTTATCGATAGAAAAATCCATTCAAATATTTAAATTTGAACTAAAAAAACTTTGTCAAATAGTTCCTGAATTCCTTCTATATCCTTCCGTGACCTCCTTTTCCTCATTGCTATAATCAGTGTTATTTTTATTATTCTTTTAATTTTTTTCTCTTTGTATTTTTTCTTACTCCTTTATTTAATTTTTTTATCAATTAATTTCTCCCTAAATAAGTATTGTACCAATTCAACTTAGAGACTTCACGTTGCTCGGGTTGGTTGGAAGAAATTGCCTTTTGGCAATAAACCTGCCTTTGTACACATGTACATAAATTTAAAAAAATAAATAAAAGAAAAGATAATTCAATGTATGAAAGTGACAGTTTTGTCACGTGACAATTTTCACTTCCATTATATTCTCGTTTCTTTTCCATTGATTAGTTTGTAAGCTATCTGGGTTAATAATTCAGTGGTCGCGAGTTCGAATCCTGCCACGACCGATTTCGTTCACAAGCATCTACGCTTAGTTTAATGGTGCTATATCAATATGAAATAAATTTGAAATTTGTATGAAAAATGTGTATTATAACAGTAGTAATTCTGTATGGGAAAATTTTGTGATCAACTTCATATTGATATTGTATTGGTCTCTATAGACAAGTGTATTTTTTACTCTCCACTTCTATCTTCCTCAAAGGGGTAGGCAGTGAGAACTGAACACCGCATTCTTCTATCTTGAAACATACATCGCCTCATCAACATTAATACACTGTCTCATACGTGCTCATCTTGCTATTAAGGCAATTTTACTTAAAATTTATCAACAGGTGCACAGAATGTGCATACTATGATTTTTGTGACAATGTTTTTGTGTGTATGGAGTATTGTGAAAAATTTTGTCCTCTGGGAATCTTATATTTGTTTAAGAATCTAATAGAAATGAACTTCATAAAAATGCATTTAGAGATAGTCAACCTTTCAAGAAGAAAAATGAACACTTACTATAGTGTGGAGAGTTTAGTTTTGGCTACAACCCACTCGGTTTTTTTCTCGTAGTATTCACAAACCACCAGTGCTTTCTTTTGTAGTACCCACTGGTACTTATCGCGTCGTCCAAGTCATAAATATATCTGGTCACATCATAAATTTCATCTCAAAGAATTTTTTTTTAATTAATTTTTAGAATACCTATTCTTGTTCGCGTTCTGATTATCACAATTTCCCAGAATCCAGTTTCGTTGATTTGCCCCAACCATTGTTTGTTGAATAACTCCATTCCATTTGAAATAATACAAATGTTAGTGTGAGATTCGAGGGAGGGATGCTCAGGACCGAACCTAATATATATTTAGTGAAATTACTCTGGACGCATAAAAATGTTGATAGCCAAATATAAGATTTTTACTATTGTAGAATAAGTAAGTATTCTTGATTCTTTTTTGTCTATTTTTATCTTAATCTGTGTTTTTATCTTAATCTATATATTTATATTTTATGTGAGTCTACATATTATGTTTTTTATATTTCATCAATGTCTATATTTTTATTTGTTTCTATATTTCATCTTTGTGTGTAATTAATTATTGTAAGTGTATATTGTAACAAGTAAAAGGTTTATGCCGTATATTTTGTAAATAAATAAATAAATAAGTAAATATCTAAATGAGATTATAATTTTCTCTCTCTGTCTCTCTCTCGCAATAAAGTGTATTACTTTAGTTTTTTTGAACTTGCATGTTCGATTTCATAACGATTACAAATATTGTTACCATGTACAAGAATGCCGGAAAGACGGGTCCCCAGAATGATTCTATATGGACATCCGGGTGGAAAAAGGAGGGTTGGAAGTCCAAGGCTGAGGTGGGAGGATGGTGTGAGAAGAGATGCAGAACAGCTTCTCCAGGTATCCAACTGGAGGACGGCAACTGGTGCTTGCTGAGGGAGGCCAATGCTCGATTTGGGCTGTAGCGCCATCGAAGAAGAACAAACCATATTGGTAACCAATTTTCAAAGGAAGAATAAAAAATCAATCTGTAAAATTTAGTGCGCAAGGCGCTGAAAGATTCAGGTCCGGCCCTGTCACCTGTGCTGGATGCGGGTATAGGTACAAACATCCACGTCCCGCCGTGAGCTGCATAATATTTCTTGCGGAAACAAGACGGTTAACGCCGGAGTTAATTTCAGAACCGTAAATTGGTCCGCATTGTTGGAAATTTTCAAAACAATGGGCTCTCACTTAGGCTATAGGGGGCGGCCATACATTTCATTCAACTCAGAAATCAACTCCTTTGACGGTTCGCCCGTTGAACAATGAGAACACTCTCTGAATAAATATGAGATGTTATTAAAACACATTTCAAATGTACAATTGTCAAAGCGATTGTCGTTTTTAATTGCAATAAAAACAAATTTATTAATGAATCAAATCTATTCACCAGAATCTCTAATATTAACACGTAAAGCGAATACTTTGGACTCCTTTCTAAGCAAACTGCGCGCATGGAGGAGCGTAAGATTTGGTATAGTTAAAGGTTATATGGGTTCATTTTAAAGTATAGTTCACGGGTTGGAAATTTATGGCAGTTAAAAAATACATCATATATTTCGGATGTCGGACGGACGATGGACAAAAATTGTGACGGACTGAAGGCCAAGAACGGGAAGCAGAAGCGTGGGAAGGCCCCAGACCAGATGGTCCGATGACATCAAAAAAGTGGCAGGTCCAGAATGGCGAGAAATGTGAGCATGTGTATGTATGTATCCATGGCTGCGTGTGTGTACGTACCTACATGTAAATAAGTGTGTATATATGTGTCACTGGTGGGTGTGTCATTGGTCTATGATATATTGTGTCATTGGTATATATATTATTTTTCTATGTGTTGTATTTTGTTTTTTATTTTCTTGTCAAACAATATATTTTAAAAACACTGATTTTACGTGTTATTTTTATGGAAGTGTATTATTATATATTTTTTTTTCATATTGTTATTATTGTTTTTTTTTTGTTTATTGTTGATCATGTGGTTGATGTTTATGGTGTTGTTGTTTTGATGTGTGCGTATGTATGTGCATATGTGTATGTGTATATGTACATATGTGCATGTATATATGTACCTATAATGTATATTATTGTATTGTCTGAATAGCCTCACCTTAAGACAGGCGTAGCCGTTTAGGTGAGGTTATGATGAATAAAAAGAGAAAGGAGGAAGTTATTATGTACTATGTTTTGTTGACTTTTTAGTTTCTTTTCTTTCTTTTTTTGTACTTGGATTTATTACTGTTTAAATAAATAAATAAAAATAATAAAAAAAAATAGATCCAATATTCCCTTCAACATTCTTAATAGTTTATCAACCCCCGACATTTGATTATTTTAGTAGGTATGGTAATTCATAGGAATAATTCCTGAATAATAAATAAGTTTACTCGCGTAATTATGAACATTTTTTCCGTTATTTTTTTGTGACCGTACTAAAATTTTTATAAAAAATATAAACATACCAACAATTTTTGAACAAAATAGATTTTTTTCGAAAATAATCCCTTGAAAGCCACTTTGAGTTGTCTTAACATATTTTTAATTAACCCCTTTACTCCGAAAAAAATGAAAAAAAAAAACTGAAATACTTCGATGATGAAAAACGGACCGAATTAAAAATTCATCTTCATTCATCATTTGACATAATAAATGACAGGTTTTGTGAGTTTCCTCGGCGTATTTCAGCCGTAAAAGGGAGAGTTGTTTAATGTTTTGTCAAAAAAATGTAATGAATATTTTGTAAATTCCTTAATAATCCCTCTAACGACAAGCTTTTTATATTAAAGTAAAGCCCTCTTTGTCTATCCTTAATTTTACATCCATAATTTTCTCATTCGGTACCAACCCATATAAACAAAACCGGTTTTAGGTGTGTACATCGAATCGGGGAAGGACATTAAAATAATAATTATATTTGCGGTGACGTAAAATTTAAAATTTTCATCCCTTAATCTTAAAAAATAACATGAATTATTCATGAAAAATCCTAATGAATGTTCGGAGGGAATACCCTTAATGTACTATACAAAAAAGAATACCACAAATTAATGTTGATACCAACAAGGGACCATAAAAATTTAATATATACTCACTTAAGGCTGCGGGCAATGGATCTAGCATAGGTTTATGTTGAAGTAACATGAGGGAGATCGCGATACCACTTCCGAGGTATCGCCGAGGACGCTATAGGACCCATTGGTCCTGTTCATCCCCGACGCAGCCGCAACGTCGGACAACACAAATATCCACTATCCATCGGGTTCAACCACTGCCCCTGGGCCTAGGCAGTAAAGGCGGGGGTGGGCGGCCGACGCTGTTGCGCCCTCGTCAATTCTGTACTTAGAGAAGAGCAGGACGAACGCCTTTAGTCTCGCTCGGCAGTGACTCGTCAACTGTGGCGAATGTTGTTGTGTGGTTCGGGCACACCGCCGGCGCAGACGTCGGGTCAGACATCCTGTGTTGACAATTAGACGTCTTATCTGACAGGTGATGATTGCGTCGGATGCCCCCGGTGTTAGCCCGCGGAACCTTCGGACGCCAACACGAGGACCGATGCGTCGGGATATAAGCCTAGGTTGCGGCTCTAAGGGCCCAGGCAGTAAAGGCGGGGGTGGGCGGCCGACGCTGTTGTGCCCTCGTCATTCTATACTTAGAGAAGAGCAGGACGGACGCCTCTAGTCTCGCTCGGCAGTTACTCGTCAATTGTGGCGAATGTTGTTGTGTGGTTCGGGCACACCGCCGGCGCAGACGTCGGGTCAGACATCCTGTGTTGACAACGAGACGTCAAATCTGACAGGTGATGATTGCGTCGGATGCCCCCGGTGTTAGCCCGCGGAACCTTCGGACGCCAACACGAGGACCGAGGGGTCGGGGTACAAGCCCCTCCGACTTGAAACGGAGTGTACTTAGCGGCCGATTTCGAGACCAATCGGAGGCCCTGACGTGTGTGGTTGGATTCTCGGGGGCAGTGGTTGAACCCGATGGATGGTGGATATTTTGTGTTTGTCCGATGTTGCGGCTGCGTCCGGTGGTGAACAGGGCCAATGAGCTCTATAGCGTCGCCGGCGTGGAAGTGGATCGCGATCTCCCTCGATGCCCCTGAGAGTCCAACCTCAAACGACGGGGCGACCGCTCGATATCGGTAGCAGGGGCAAGCCCCTGAGCAAACCGATCGAGACGGAAGGGCTTGTCCCCGCACCCCTCGGTACTCGTGTTGGCGTCCGAAGGTTCCGCGGACTAACACCGGGGGCATCCGACGCAATCATCACCTGTCAGATTTGACGTCACATTGTCAACACAGGATGTCTGACCCGACGTCTGCGCCGGCGGTGTGCCAGAAGCTCACACAACATTCGCCACAGTTGCCGAGTCACTGCCGAGCGAGACTTAAGGCGTTCGTCCTGCTCTTCTCTAAGTACAGGATTGAAGGGGGCACAACAGCGTCGGCCGCCCACCCCCCCCCCCCTTTACTGCCTAGGCCCTTAGAGCCGCAACCTAGCCCCAAATGAAGTAACAGCATAGGTTTGAACACTTACATAAGTAGATAGTTAAGTTTAATTATTTACGACTGCGAGTTTTATGACCTAGGCTGCACTTTAAGCTGGAATTACAGAACACGAATTCATTTTGCTATCAGTTCCTCGGTTTAAAATTTTTACACTGGTTTGAAGGGCATATGTATATAAAATTTTGAACTAGGAGCACAATGATTAATGAAAAAAAAAATCCACCTCCGCTTTGTAGATGACATAGTACTCATAAGTGATGATCTGGCAGAACTTCATGATGCTTCCCTAAAGGTCGATCTGGAAATCAACATTAGCAAAACCAAAATCATGAGTCCATCCAACAGCACTATTACAGTTGGAAAGAAGAAAATTAAATCTGTTGAGGAATACATCCAATTCATCTGAGACATAAAATAAAATAAGGAACGAATAACCAGACAGCAGAAATACCCAAAAGGATCGGACAAGGTTGAGCAGCCTTTAGGAATCTTAAACATGTCTTAAAAAACAAAGATGTTTAAAGACGAAAATGTTTGAGACATGTATGATCTGGAAATCTATCACGTTAATTACGTGGACCATACATAAGATTAAATTCATATAAAGATCCATGGAAAGGGAAATGCTAGATGTAAGTCAGAATAAGAAATATGTGGAAATCAGATGACTCCAGACAAACTTCGTCGATATCATAATATCATGGATCTATGTAGTTGCAAAACTTTAATGGCAACGGGCGGGTCATGTTGCCAGACAAGGAATGAATAGATGGGCATCCAGAATTCTAAAATAGAGACCGTAGGAGAATGGGCCGACCTCAGAAAAGGTGATCCGTTGAAATTTTCTCCGTCGCTGAAGGAAATGGGTCCAAAAGGACGTACTTGGAAGAGACCTACACCCAGGAGTGGAGAGATGGCTGAAGAAAGAAGAAGGTGGTTTAATATAATGTTATGGAGTTAGTATGGCGTTCGATTTTCTGGGCATAATTCAAAAAGAGAAGCAGGGTGATAGAAATTTGTAAGTTTTGATATATACATCCGGGAAATTAAGATTTAGTTGGATTACAGAAAAAAATAAACAGGACAATTCAAACCAAATGTCCAGTTTTTACAGAATTTGATTTTCATAAGAGATAATAGTATAAACATATTTTTTTTACCTGTATCCTATTTTGTTGTATATCATTAATCAAAATATATTATATTCTCCTCCTGCCCATTATACCTAACTAAACTCTTAAGATTTAAGAATATCGTCGTGAATTTATTTTATCTTGTCCTCATAATTGATCAAATTTTCAACATTTTTTTTTTTTTGCTATGTATAATTGCAGATTGATGTTCCGTGATGCTGAGGGTCGAGAAATATTTAGTATCGAGAATCGTTGAGTAATGAGGATCGTCTTGCAGACTCGGAGGGGAGCTATGTAGCTGCGCCCTGTCAGCGAGCTGCAATATTATATCCTCGATGATTCTCGAAGATTCACGACAATTTACGATGATCGATGAATCTCGACCCATCGTCGTCTATCGTGCAAATATTCTGATTATTCATGCGTTGATCGTTTAACAAAATAGAGCCGCGTTAAATCTTACGTAGTTCCGACCCACGACATCACAAATGAAATAAATTATTATTTTTACTGTAATTTTATTTATTTCAAATATACCAGTGTTGATCATGTAAGTAGTTATTTTAATTTAAACCCTTTATCACTATAAATAATATATAGGTATTCAAATATCTATTGAACTGACATGGGAAATCAATATTTGGAGGTAGATGTTTTAAATTTAATAAAATCCTTTTGAACATACACATTTGTAATATAATCCCTTCTGATAAAATAAAATAGATCAAACATTATACCCCCAAAAATTATTATAATTTATGACAATTTTTACATATCAATAGAGATGAAGTTGGAATATTATAGGAAAACCGGGAAATCAATGCACCTACAGGACACATGACCTATCATTGGCTGACTTACGTGTTCACTTTATGCGCTTGCCCAACCTTCACCAATTATGTCTAATTGAGTTCCCTGTCGATCCAATAAT
The DNA here is from genome assembly GCA_963576475.1 of Molanna angustata. NCBI lineage: Eukaryota > Metazoa > Arthropoda > Insecta > Trichoptera > Molannidae > Molanna > Molanna angustata. The sequence goes on along the minus strand of OY754977.1, from coordinate 7,031,106 downwards.
TTTTAAAATTTCTATGTATGTCAATTATTAAAATATCTTTGCTTGAGAATAAGCTGATACACCATCACCATCTAAGAAGTGAAGAAACTCTTTTTGTAACGCCATCTATTGAGAAACTGGTTTGTGAACAATGAAAGCGACAATTCTCATACCTGCATGAGGTGGCAATGGTTTCGCACAGATGTCACCCCGAACTGCGTCAGAATTATCAGTTCATTTTTTTTCTCGTTTACTTACTTGTACCAATGACAACTAGCCGGTGACAGGTCGTAAGCCCTGTTGGTGCCTTGATTTCCGTTTTTCCTTTAATACCTACCCCAACTTTTTCTCCTGTGAAAAACATCCATTGTTTACGTATATATATATATGCAGCCAATAAAATATTCTATTATAAACTATTTTCATCTGATCGATATAATTTTAATATTTTTTTGATTTCTAAAGATGCTAGCTGTGTCTAGCGAAAGCTATGACTTATTATAGGTACTTACTATATTAATATTCGTTTTACAATAAATAAATATATTAAAAGAAATCATAGTCAAAAAAATAAAAATGCAAATTCTAAACAAACAGGCCCTAGTAGCCTTCTACCAGTATATGTAAGAAGAAAATAATTAGATTAGACACTATTATACAATTATACAGTTCAGTAATGTTATTAAAAATATTTGTATGAATACATTGAACCAAAAAAACTTTAATAAATTGATTTTGTATAATTATTGAACAGAAAATACATCATGTGTTTTTATTCGAATTCAGATGTTATTGTTTTGATCCATGGAACGAAAGTGTTTACTCTGGTAAATACATCTGGTAGTCCTTGTCCACACATGTATCCCCAGGATATGATCCCGACAATTTCGTTCTTGTTAACCAATGGGCCACCTGAATCTCCCTGGAAAAGAATACTTATTTTTAATAAGGGTACGAATATTATATCATTGAATCCAGAAGCGCTCCATGAAAAATCTAATTTTATTTTGATATCGTAATATATTATTTTCTATTGAAGGTTTGTCAGTAACAGCGCAAAATTTTGGAACAAAATGAAAGAAAATCATCTTCTACGTATCCAATAGATCAAGAGGTAGGTATCTGGGTATTTTAAGAAGGATATCTCAATCTTACTTGCTGATGAGAAAAAAATCAACAAAGGCGATAGCGGGAAATGAAAATATTTATACCAATCTCTCTAAACAATATATTATGAACATGTAAAAAACGTCCGAAGGGCCTATAGCAGTCTCCAGGATGATTTTGACCAAAACGTTTATTTTATTTAAGATCATGGTTATACAAGTTCTATTAGCAGGAATTTTGCTATCATATTGGTTGGTTATTTTGGCAAAATAAAAAACAAACTAGATTCGAAGACAGCTACTTAGGCTCATGGTTATAGAAGTTATATTAGCAGGAATTTTGGTTGGTTATCTTAGCAAAATAAAAAACAAATTAGATTTGAAGACAGCTAAATTAGTGTATTTTTATTCCTCGTACTGCTGCTCAAGTTTACTATTTATCAACATACAACAGAGAGTAAAAAGTTACCAATTGTACAAAATAACGCAATGCAGACATTTTTAAAATGCAACAGATTCACCTGAATTAAATATATCCTTGAGCAGATGAAGTTATTGATAATAAAACAGCAAATATTTTTAAATCTTTTAATTTTTATCTCTGAATTCAAAAAAGGTCAACTACAGCCATAGAATTATAATGTACAGAAGCCGCGTGTAGTACAAATTTCGAATTCAAATGTATGCCAAGTTTTTACATGTGTGTGTGAGGTGGTAGATCGGTTGGTCTACGTATTATGTAGGTGTGCGTATCGGTAATCGTATCGGTATCGAGTGAAATTCGTCTGTTTCAGTGTAGTTTTAGTTGGCATACATTCATTGCGCTGACTGGGTATCTGTATCATATGTATATAATCTAAAACCTCCACTACAGTACTCGCGAAGTTGATCGAAGATAGGCGAATACGATAGTGTGGAGAGGCACTTCGCCTTACTTCGTCCAACCTTGGCTCGCCTCGGGCGACCTCCGTTTGTTGTCGGTTTTTGCGCCCGAGTCAAAGGACTCGAAGTTGCACGAAGTGCCGACACGAGGCGCCTCTCTACACTACTCGGCTAACTTCAGTTCGCTTCAATGCGTTGTCGTGAGTGTATCACTGCATGTGCGTGCTAGAAATTATTTTTTATTAATTTTTTTAAACGACTCGATTATGAATAGTAAACAGTACAATACTAACGTAGTTATAATACGCGAGAGAGCACATTGCAACGGCAGCTGCCACTTGAACATTATCCATGAAACGTTGCGTGCGGTGCGAGCGCTGGCGGACAACTGAGTTCCTCGCGAAGTTGAACGAGTGTGTGGCGACGTACTTCGGACTTCGGTCAACTTTCCCGAGTACTTCGTCGAGGAACTTCGCGAGTAGTGTAGTGGAGGTTTAAGACTACAGCATTATTTAAAAAAAAATGAATTTATAATTTCGAATTTCACACCTACCCGACGAGAAGTCGGCGGGACTTTAGACTGCCTCAGACTAACCTGTTAGATACAAAAAATAGTGTGTATTAATGGTTTTTAATTGCATAATGATTTGCCAGAATGTGTGAAGGAAGCATCTGGTATTGCTACTTTTCGCCTTGGTATTGAATACATAAAGTTCTATATATTGTGTGTTTCATTTGTATTTTTATGGATATTGGATTATTTTTTTACCTGACATGCTCCTTCTCCGATTTTTGTAAGAGTGCACATTTGTGAATCCAATATTCTTGGATAATTCCAATATTTTAAACGGCACACGCTTAAACCTATCACCGTTAGGTTTAGATACTGCAGTGATAGAGGCCAGTTTCCGTTGTACTAAAATAAAAAACAAAACATGGAAATACATCGTTTGACCAGGGACATTCTAGTATTTGATGACAGAATTGAGAGCCAAAATTTTTCATAATACGAGTAGGTACATAAATACAACTTTGAAAACCAGATACTTTTTCGAAGTAAGATGAAGTATAATAAAGAGATCCTAAATAAATAATGTTTGACGATAAAGTTAAATTTTTTCTGTAACAGTATCCCACATTCTGATGTATTTCTGCTAGTAATAATTTTTTTTTTTTAGTTTGTCTTATTTATTTGTTTTTATCTTATTTCATAGCAGTAACAAATTTAATACTAATTCTCCCATCCTTTTTCCATCCCTTCTCATCACAGGCAATCAAACAATAATTGTAGTCTTTATTTTAATTTATATTTCGTTGTAATGTAGGTAGGTACTTATGTATGTTATTTTTCAAAATGATCATCATCTGTGGACAAACGTAATGGGTCTGTTTTTTTGTTTGTTTATTACTTAGTATATTTTTTGTATATTATGTCATAAGAAAGTATTTTTCCCTTAAAGTGATAACTCAGTCAATTGCAGAGCTACTTGAAGCCGAACGGTAGTTGGGAGACTTCGTCCCACACGAAATGGTCTCTCTCTGTCGCGCTAGACTGAATAGAATGCGAATAGGACGGAATAAGACTCAACTTAGGTATTTGAATTTATTTTGTTTAATGATTATTTTATATAAAATAATACAACATGCGAGTATACACCAACGAACAGTGCATAAAGAATCAAATTGTGACTTACTGATAATCTTCCATATCCACTTATTAGAACATTAGCTCCAACTGAAGGATTAGTCGTAGGTAAATTGATCGGTTGGACCTTATAATTGAATTTTATTGGATAGCTTGTCTCCAGCAATGCTATATCATTGTATAATGTGTCCTGATGAAATTCCTCGTGTATAACAAATCTTTTCACCGGATATAAAGAACCTCCCGTAAATGCGTAGTTTGTTCCGACCGACACATATTCTGGAGTTATCCTAAAATAATCGTATTCCATTATTTGAGATTTCAATCAAATCCCATTTCGTTCACTACAAATTGCGTGTAACACGTGAGATAATAATAATAAAATACTTTAATTATGAAAAAAAAACATTATTTGGCGGACTTATTGCCCGTAGGCAATTTCTACCACTCAACTACACCAGTAAATACATTAGTACAAGCAAGTAAAAAAATACATATAACAAATAAAAACTAAAAGGAATACATGGGTATGAGAAAGAAAAAAAAATATGCAAATTATGGTAGTATTTACAACTCAAATAATTTATTTAAAAATTGAAATTAGTGACGACATCGCTTCATACAATTTGTATGGCAGTCGCCTATACACAATATGTAAGAAGACTTAATATAACATAATCGAATGTTTAGCGCAGTTCAGGGGTGACATCTGTGCGAGATACCGCCACCTCTTTCATAAGAACTGTTGCTTTCATTGTTTACAATTAAACCAATTTCTCAATAGATGGCGTTACAAAGAGCTTTTTGCGTTACTTCATAAATGGCAATAGTAATAATGCATTATTTGCAAATGAATTGTTACACATTATTCAAATATATAGAACTTTCAAAAATTACATAGATAAGGGAACTCAATAAGAAGGCATAATTTGTGAAAGTTGCGCAAGCGCATAAAGTGATCACGTAAACCAGCCGATGAAACGTCGTAAGCCCTGCACGTGTCTTGAGTTCCTGGTTTTTCTATAATATCCCAACTTCGTCTCAATAGAGATATTAAAAGTTTTTCAATAAAAAAGTAACATAATCCATAGAAAACAGTGCATTTTTATTTTTATTATTCAATTAAAGAGCGCGAACAATATTAAAGCTAGCATCTTAGAGAGTTATATTTTTTTTACTAAGCAACCCACCCTTAGAAGAGTGAAGATAATTAAAATTAACGCTAGGCTAGGAACTAGGATGTAGGCAGGTAACTAAAAATCTATGCTAGTAGGTACTTATTGAAATTTAGGAAATTTTAAATTGGTAAGTTAATTTAAAGAATAATAAGTAAATTAATAATTTACTATGGCCCGGTATTACAGTCTGAGTTTAAGAGCTAAACTCAAGCTTTACAAAAATATAGCGTATTACAGTGTCCGTTTAGGCCTAATCTTCCCTCAAATACGTCACTAAAACGACAAATATTTAACTCAACGTTTCTGGCGGATTAAGTACTTAACGGTGAGTCAACTGTCATTTGCTAGGCAACGCGTGTAGTTTCAGTTTCTATCACTAGAGGCGTTAGGCAACGAGTGTAGTTTCAGTTTCTATCACTAGAGGCGTTAGTTGTATCGACGGTGGCGCCACACAACAAAATAAACTGACAGCCATATTGAAACGAAAATGGGCATTTAAAAGCATTATTTTGGTGAAAAAAATTAAATTTACCATGTTGGATAGTAAAACAAAAGTATTTCAAGTGGTAGCGTCCCGTTTTGAAGTTCGTATTATTTGAGGTTATTTAAAATTTGACAGATAATAACCACAGAAAAAGTAAAATATTTCTATAATTGAAGATTTAGGAACTGACATGTCAAATTGCACTGTAATACGGAAATGGATTAAATCTCCCCTTAAAATTAATCTTAAGTTTAACAAACTCAATGAGTTGAGGGCCGACTGTAATACCGGGCCTATGTTAATTAAGTCAGTTAATTTTTAATAATCTTACGCTGAAATGCAATGTGCCGCTGTCAAAATCCAATATTCATTTAATATAGAACCGCCGCAGAAGTGGTTTAACCTGTTATTTTTCAAAGACACCATGTACGGTATACCACCATCTGGAACTGTACTTCCTCCCATTATTTTATTAGATGTCTCCCATGATCTTCGGTCGAATTGATCTAAAAGATGCAAAACACTAATTTGTCACAAGTTAAATCTATTTTGCTATAGGAACATCATATTGTGTTTGAATGATTACAGGAAACAAAGTATGAAGGTACATATGTAGGTAAACTGCGTTTCAATTAATGTGCTCTTCGCGATAATATTGGTACGACTGTCAGCCTATTAAATAAACTGAATACTGTAACCATATCGCCAAATCAAGCACCTCTTATATCATATTTAAAACTAAATAATAAGAAATTGCTAGTTACGTAGAGAGGCATGGAGAGAAAAATGCAGGGCATTTCATTGAGAGATCAGAAGACAAACAAATGGATACGAGAGAAAACTAAAGTTGTGGACGTAGCTGAAAGAATGGCTACCCTGAAGTGGAGCTGGGCAGGTCATATTGCCAGATGTACTGACCAACGATGAACAAAAAAACTCCTAGAATGGCAACCTAGAACGGGAAGAAGGAGTGGTCGGATGACATCAGAAAGACTGTGGGAGTAAATTGGATGCAATGTGCCCGGAATAGAGACATGTGGAGGAGCAAGGGGGAGGCCTATATCCAACGATGGATTGAAAACGGCTGAGGAAGAAGAAGAAGAATAAGAAATTGCAAAAGAAAACAATCTGAAATTAATACTGTATTAAGAAACATGTATTTTAAGGAAAATCTTTGAACATTTTTATGAAATGAGTTTGTTCAATATTTTTTTATTATGAATACATGTTATTTGATCAATACCATTTAAAAATGATGTTTTTTTATCAATTTGAAAATACAGATTTGAAATTTAAGGTTTCTTGAGCTTGGGGTCACATTGAAATATTTGGCAATGAAAAAAATAGAGATGCACTATTCAGATATCCTTCAAAATATAATAGAGTCTATGTGAGTATAAGATATTTTTTTTTATTTTTTATTTAATTAATTTTATAGAATACAACAGCAATACAATAAAGATTTATACAAATATACAAAGATATTTTTATGTTGCCAATTATAGTATTCTAAAATATATTAAGTACCTACACATTTTTTAACAAATATGAAAACAGGATGGGAAAGGAGAGAGGTAGGGAGGGGAGTGAGGGGAAGCATCGACCACTAGAAACTCATATTACGATTTATACCTCACGTGTCTCAATGTATGAATAATAATAAATTAAAATTAAATTAAAGGGGCACAATTTAGATGGGTCGATGGCAGAGCGGTTAGCACGCTGGGTTAGTAATCCAGTGGTCGCGAGTTCGAATCCTGCCTCGACCCATTTCGTTCACCTATAGCACAAGCATTTATGTTTATTTTAGGGAACGTGGGAAGATGTATATGTACTTGTTTAACAAGGACATATTCATTTTTTTATAAAAAAAAAAAAAATTAAAAAGTTAAAGACGTGCACAACAAAACAGAGCACAGATTAAATATCCGACAAATTCACTTTTTTTTTAAATGTATAAAAACTCGAAGCAAAAATATCTAATTCCGGATAACTCAAACAATTTTTAATGTACCCAGTACAAGCTCTATTAATATATGAATTTAGCATATAGTTAGTTTTGGAAGATTCTATGTAAAAGAGAGACTGGTTTCTGTTTCTTCTAAGTGGACAGTGAAAACGGAGTGAGCTTAGAGGGGGTGTGCTGTCAATCAGACCGTTAATAATTTTGTATAATAGATATACAATTTTGAAAATTTGAAATTAGAAAATTTTAAGTACTTTAGTCTATCTGTACATATATATTTAGTCGATAATCGTAATATGATAGGAAAAAAACATTCTGAGAATTTTATGAAGGTTATGCTTATTGTATTGATCATTTTATAAATAACTAAAAACGATTTAAGTTCATGAGATTCCCTAAGTATCTTTATATAATAGAGTTGGTTAGATTCTTGAGTCTTTTTTTCAATATCTGAACTTACATACACACCATCACTACTTATCCCACAATGTGGGAAAACAAGCGACAGGTGTGCAGGTTTGCATTATGTTTCAAATTTTGCAAATTTTGTCTAATATTTCAAAGTGACCCCAAGCTCAGGAAACTTAGATTTAAAGTTTTTATTTTCAAATTGGTAAGAAGGCACATCACTTTCATAAAATGACATTGAAGAAATATCAAGTTATCGTAATATAATTCTAAAATCAAAAATAATTTAACAAACTCATTTCATGAAAGTTCTGAGAATTTCCCATACAAAATTTAAATACTTTGTGAAGTCACAACCTACTCGTTTTTTATTTACACTTAGTAAAATAATAATATATTGCAAATATGAAATTCAATTAAAGCTGTTGGATTATCCAATAAATAATAATTCATGTAAACACTTACCACATGTGGAAAATCCAATAATTGCCAATAATTTCATATACACTTTAAACATATTATTTTGAAAATTTACCTACAAATAATATATTGCTTTTAATAATATCGCACCAAACAAAATTTTAATCTCTACTTATGTATATGCAACAAAATCTCATTTAGTTTTAAATGACTTTTAGTGCAATAGTATGTAGATACACTTATTATAAAAAGTATTTATTTTGAGAAATGATTTATCCCTAATTAATTCTCATATTCACTAAGTTGCTATGTGACTGTTTGAACATTTATTTCATTCATAGGTACCGTCACGGCGTGTCCCACAATGTGGGGTAACCAATGACAGGTGTGCGTTAAATTATAAAAGGAAGAACGACATAATATTATTTATTTATTTATTTTCTTTGGGAAGCTACAGCTCATTTACAGTTTAATGATACAATATTATTTTTACAGTGTTAGAGCCAAAATACAAGCATTCCATCAACATAATATAAAAACAAATAACCGTTTACGCCCCAAAAACATTCATACACACACCTTCATACACACACTCATACACACCATCACACACACATATATACATACATACACACATATATACCTATACAACAACTAGGGAAGGGAAGAGAAAGGAGAGATGAGAGACTAGGGTCCGAATGCAGAGTCCTGCCTAAATACTAAATTCTATATACTAACCATGTTTTCATTAAACAGTCGCTCACTTAAGTTAGGAGATCACGCGGTTTCCTAACTGGAGGATGCTACGAAATTTTTGAATGAGAATTGCATTGCAGAGACATACCTATCTCAATACTTAGCGCATGCGCGTCGACGTAAACTAACATTTGCAAACTGCCAAAAAGTAAGATTGATCGCGAGGAACCTTACGAGTGGTTATATACTAAAATGCGAGATGCTTTCGATGGATAATGATTTTAGCGCCTTCGAGAAACATGTATTTGGTAATTTTGTCAAATCAAATACCAAACAGAATATTCAGCGATCCATACGAGATGCCGAAAATTCGCTTGGATTTCAGAAAAATCGTGACATCGAGATTTCAGTGTGAAGTTGGCTACATGTGTTTGTGTTGTTATAGCAAAAAAAATTAAACGTTAGTCTAAGCCCATAGAAAGCTATCTATATCTTTTCTTTATACACATTAATGTGAAATTCTACGCCATCGACCATAAGTTTGGCGTAGTATTTAGTTAGTGATGTCTCTGCAACGCAATTGCTAACTTAAGAATACTAAATACTCCAGTGAGGTTAAGAGTTAGTATTTAGGTACCTAGGACTATGCATTCGAGTCTTGGACAGGATAGAGGGATATTGGTTGCGCATAGTAGCGTCTAGTCCCAGCTCTTCTTTTCTGCATTCTTAGGTTAGGTTTATGTTTGTTTACAATAATAATAGCGACTAGAGTTGCTTTATAAATTATTATAAATTAAATTTACATTTTTCTTTTAATTTTTCGCATTTAATATAAAAATTCACTGCTCATTTGACTCATACTACGAGATTTCAACCAATCAGAGAGCCAACCGGAAACAGAATGCGGAATGGTAAATGCGGATTGTAGACGCTAGTGTTGCGTATCACCTTTAGAACAATATGTGTGTATACGTACACGCCAGTCTCATCTCACCATTGTATAGTGTAATTATTATAAAAATTGAGACACTACAATACATTGGTGAGACCAGAGTGGCGTGTGGGGATAGAATGATGTGTCTCAATGCACTACATACAGAATGGGTGGTGTACCTCATTGCTGAACTATGCGAGATGTTACTTGTATTTATTAAGTCACAAACGAAGCATTTAAATAACTATATTTTAACTCGAAAAATGAAGTAAGATAAATGAAAGCTAAACTTATTGTATGAAAATGTACGTCTCTAAAGATTACAACAGCGTGCGTTCGAGTTAGTATATTTGAATGGAGTGTTTCTTGAATTACGTTAAATATGAATTACCTATTTCATTTTACAAAACAGTAAAAACATTACGAAAAAATGTATCTAAGCAATGAAAAAACGTATCTACGAAAAAACTTATCTAAGATTTAAAAAATACCTTACATTTAAAAAAAGAAACGACTGGAAAAAACGACTACTTATTATTAAAAAAATATCACGTAAAAATTACGGAAAAAAAATCTTACTGAAAAATGTATAGAAAATGAATGAGAGAGTAGGTATACTATATTTTTTTTCGAATATGTAACTTTTAACAGTACGACGTAATGGAGAATCAAAAAAAGTACCTTGGAGGCTACCTCCTTCCCTTAATACATTTCAACTTGTAATCGGAAATACAGACTCTAGGACAAAAGGTACCTACACCAAACTATAACCAACATTAGTAAACTAATGCAGGTACCTAGAACCAATACATCCTATGGACATACATAAAAATTATGCTTTCATGGCACCTAAAATATATAACATCTTCATCAAGGAAATCCAAAATTCAAAAAAAAACTTGTGCAGCTAAACTCAAAAAAACACTGATTTCACTCTGGCTTCTACTATAAAACGCAAAGACTGCGAAAATTATGTGTCCTTCATACTAAAATAATTAATTAATAACTATTTTTATTCTAAAATACATCAAACACGTTATCATCAAAAAAGTAGGTAGTAAAAATATATTTATAATTACATAATAATGTACACTCTAGCACATGCTCATGGGCTAGTAAAGAGGATAGGTACATCCATGTGACTCAAATGATTAAAATTTTATAGTTTTTTATGTATGTATTATTTTAATTATTAGTGTTTCTCGTAACTAGTGTTCTTGTAAATGAATGGATTATAAAAATAAATCATTCAAGTCACTAACGAAGCATTTACATAATTATGTACTTAATTAACTCGAAAAATCAAATATTAACCTAATCATAAAGTTATTGAATTAAAAACCTCATTCAAGTCACAAACGAAGCGTTTAAATAATAAAGTCGCAAAATTAAAAATCAACAAGACATAAAGTCCCTTTTTTCCTAAATTTTTGTTGCAATTAAAATAAGGACATATTTAACATCATGATATTCAAAGGTAAGTTGAGTTAGGCACACTTTCTTGTAAAAAAAATGTTTCACTGTAAGTACTATTTAGTACCTACTGTGTAATACGTGTACTCACCTTTTGAAAAAATATAGAAAAAAATCTCATTCACGTCACTACCGAAGCATTTACATACCTAATTAAATCACAAATTATGTATCTACTAAATCATACAATTATTATTGAATTAAATTCACAAGCGAAGCATTTAAATTATTACCTAACGCTCAAATTTGAATATCAATTTCTCAAGACATTAAAATATTTAATTCAAAACCACACAAACAAAACACTCGCACAATGAATTCATTGATTATTAAAATTGAATCTACTTGACTAAGCTCGAACATTGTTCATTATGTTGTTTATTAGGTATATATATAATAAAAACAATGTAATTAAAAACAAGTGTTCAACAATCCGTAAATAGAATAGTTACCTAGGCATAATATTAGTTTAAAAATATGATTTGTGCAAATTTAAAATACGATTTATTCCAAATATTTGTGTCTAGTATTTCAAAAAATATATTTATGAAGTGTAAAACACAAGTAACACGTAAATGACTTTTGTAAATATATACCTACAATATGAATTTGATATTTTTTTTTTCCATATAATATTTTAACGATGCACTATATAATAAGTGTGTGTTTATATTTTTAACAGTGTCGAGTCTATATTACTTCAAACTTCATAGCATCACGGCATATTCCACAATGTGGGGTTACCGACGACAGGTATGCGGGTATACATTCACATTTAAAAGGGAGCACGACACGTGCGGTTGTGAGCCTCATGTGAGATGTTACATATTTTGCCCGTTGTATTTTCGATACCGGCTTTTACGAAAACGATGATAATAAAAAAAATTACGGCATTATTTTAAGCCGATGACTTAGAGCACGAGTTCATATTAAATAATTCAAAAATATAGAAACGTTTATTAAAGTAAAGGTATAAGAGACGTTGCATGTACGTAAATGAAACAAAAATGGTTGCTCATGATATTTTGCACTTTAAAATAGATCGCGTCATATAATAATCTTTGAAGACTAAATAATACTTCTCAGACACTGCGACTCGCGTGAGCGACTTGAATTAAAGAGCGACTTGAATTAAACGTTATAAACTCGAACATTTCAAGTCGAACATAAAATGTGAAAACCGGGTTTGAAATTCATTCTGATATAAAAAAAATCTAATGGTTTATTACTTTATTTGTAAAAAAAAATAGAGTTTTATGGCGTTCGGTTTATCTACCTAATCAAATGTTGTAAATTACAGATAGAATTTTTAAATATATACAGATAGAATTTTGATCCAAATTTTTCCCATTCCTATTCATAGTCCTGTCCTTATTTCCTAGCTTGTCCATTGTTTAAATAATTTTGACTGATCTTATTTTAATTGTTTTTTTTTATCTTTCTTTGTCTTTTTTGTTTTTGTTTTTGTTTTTCTTTCGTAAGATCGTAATTTATTAATTGGTGTAACTATTTTGGTTTTTTGTGTAGTAATTAAATTTGAATTTATATGTATATTTATAAAAACTGTCTGTAACCTTAAATAAATAAAATAAAAATAAAATAGAAATGTCAGAAAAAAATATCGCATTAAAATAATGATTGAAAACCAATGAACGCAGATAATATGATAATTAAATATACTAGGTATGTATATGAAAAAAAATATTTTCACGTTTTTCGTGAAAATATATTATTTTTATTACATTAGATGTGTAAAAACATAATTATAAATGAAGGCGTGCAAAAACATCGTTTATTGCTGAAAAAGAAAATAGTGCAAAAATACAACGATAGATGGCGTTAGCGACGCACGTAAAACAACATCGAATAGTCTCGAAGTTGCATATAAGTATAGGAACCTTGAACGTAATTGTTAACTTTGCGCAGTGGCGATATCGTAACCAATGAGGTTTATCCGAGGTGCGATTATTGCTAGTTGAAAACTTTTACCAATACCCCGCCTTGTGGATGTGAAATACCATTCGCTATGGCAATTTTTGATAGCCCTCATAGGGCTCCTGATATATCACTTAAAAACTTCGTGTCTTAAGTCTTGTCTATTTGATTCGCTATTCCGCGTAGTGCTTACACTAATCATAGTAATCATCATGATTGAAGATTTTTAAAAAACATTTTTTTTATTAAAAATGTGTGCTGTGATAATTTGGATATTTATCGTTTTAAAATAAATATAGTTCAGGCATTTTAAATTTCTCATGAAACCTCATTGCTGAAAGTTTATTCCGAAATCCCATTCTGAATGTTGCCGTTTTTAGGTGAGACGAGACTGATGGGAGGGTATAGGCATACACGCATGTGTCGTACTTCCTTTAATAAGGTTATGCACATCTGCACACCTGTCGCTGGTTACCCCACATTTTGGGATGTGCCGTGATGGAATGAATAAATGGTAATAAGCACAAAGTATTGTGTCTATATAATAAAGAGCGGTAGGTATGTAGCATTAACTCAGTACAGTATATTGAAAGTAACTGTAAAATTGTAAGCTGCTAGCTCTAGAACAGGGTTTTCTAGTTGGGCAGCAGAAATTTCTTTGTTTATGTCATTGTAAAACAAGTGGGTTGTGGCCAACGCCAAGTCCTGGCGTTGCGTTTAGTCCTGGGTATCTGATTATGACAACGCGATGTCAGTCACTGCTTATTGGAGTGGTAGCCGGACACGAAAAAGAGAGAAAGGTAAGTACCTAGTCACTTTTTATTCTCCACTACTATGGAATAGTGGAGTATCATGATTTCACAATTTTTCAGCGTATTTTTTTACATCACTTTCTCAATGGGTATCGTGTAGAGAATGCATACTTCGAGTTGTCGTGATGTTTTTATGTGTATGCCGTTCACAAATATGAAAATCTGTTTCTTCTGTATTTCCAACGCTTAAAAAAGAATCCAAAATACAGGTACCTAACTCAAAACATCGCTTTACGCGAGGTTTATTTTCTTCTTTATTTTCGATCCCTATTATTGCAATTTAAAACGAGTGGGTTGTACCCAACACTAAACTCTCTACACCATAGTAAAAATATACTCATCAAAAATGCATTCAAGGGTTGTCAAAATTTAAAGAAAAAATCTAGCTTCTGTATGGGAAAATTGAGTGATTAACTTTATTTTGATATTATATATGTGTCTCTATAGACAAGTGTATTTTTTACTCACCACTTCTATCTTCCTCAAGGGGTAGGCAGTGAGAACCGAAAACCGCATTCTTCTATCAATACATATGTATCGCCTCATCAACATTGATACACTGTCTCATACGTGCTCATCTTGCTGGTAATGCAATTTTATTTAAAGTTTCTCAACAGGTATCATGTAGAAAGTGCATACTATGAGTTTCGTAACAATGTTTTTGTATTTTTGGTGTATTGTGAAAAGTTTTGTTCTCTGGGAATCTTATATTTGTTTAAGAATCTAATCTACTTCATAAAAATGCATTTAGAGACTGTCAACATTTCAAGAAGAAAAAATAAACGCTTACTATGGTGTGGAGAGTTTAGTGTTGGCCACAACCCACTCGTTTTCCTATGATTTCATCTGTTATAACTATAAAAATGTTCTCACGATCTGGAAAAGCGAGATTTTCTTTTTCTGTTTCAATTTTGATGCAATAGAAATACACTCTTCAAAAGTGCATTCAGCGATTGTAAAACTTTAAACAACGAGTGCGTTGTGTTGATCTCAACCCACTCGTCTTTAATGTAATGAGGGAGATCGCAATACCACTTCCACGCCGGTGACGTTATAGAATCCATTGGTCCTGTTCACCCCCGGACGCGGCCGCAACGTCGGACAACACAAATATCCACTATCTATCGGGTTCAACCACTGCCCCCGAGAATCCAACCTCAAACGGCGGGGCAACCGCTCAAGATCGGCAGCAGGGGCAAGCCCCTAGGCACACCGATCGAACGGAAGGGCTTGTCCCCGCCCCCTTCGGTCCTCGTGTTGGCGTCCGAAGGCTTGGCGGGCTAACACCGGGGGCATCCGACGCTATCATCACCTGTCAGATTTGACGTCACAATTGTCAACATAGGATGTCTGACCCGACGTCTGCGCCGGCGGTGTGCCCGAACCAAACAACATTCGCCACACTTGACGAGTCACTGCCGAGCGAGACAAAGGCGTTCGTCCTGCACTTCTCTATAAGTACAGAATATTTGATATTTTCAAAAATTATCTGTATTAAGCATAAATGCTTGTCCTATAGATAAACGAAATGGGCAGAGTGAGGTTTGAACTCGCCATCACTGGATTACTAAGCCAGCGCGCTAACCGCTCTGCCATCAATCTCTGTAAGCATTTTTATATTCTGATGCTTTTACTTGTACTCGAGCGCATTTCAAGTTTTTTGATTTCCAAATAAAGTTAAATCAAAACTCTACTTGGATCGATTCGACGATCCACGATGGAATTCTTGGTTATACAGTTGAGAAAATTAATTTTCTCGAGATAAGAGAAGACTCCAGAGCTGGAGAGGTTTTACTTGTTCTTGAGAAGAGTAGTGATGAGTAAATGTAAGACCAAAGTGACCTTTTCTCAGAAGTTAGAGAACAGACCAATCAAGCAGCCGCTAGTTCAGGATGTCTCAAAAATATCATCTGGCATAACAAATTCATAAGAACGGATAGTAAGGTCAGAATTTATAAGACATGTGTTAGACCAATTATGACATATACGGTGGAGACAAGAGCCGACACGACCAGAACAAAAAACCTCCTACGAACATCGGAAATGAAGGTTTTAAGGGCTATCACAGGGAAGACGCTTAGGGACAGAATTCGCAATGACGACATTAGGCGGACATGTGAGACCGAGGACATTATTCGATGGAGTAGAGCTAGGAGAAGATTTTGGAGGGACCATGTCAACAGGATTTATTTATTTATTTATTTCTTTATTCATGTCTGACAAATATTGATACACTTATAATTCGTATTATTATTAACATATACATATTATATTATACAGTGATGCAGAAAGCAGTGTCATTAAGGTGTTTTAATCACCATCAAACTAGGCAAAGCCTGTGCCTTGATGGCTATTTCTTTCGCATAAAATTATGAATACAGTATAAGCATACACATATTAACACAATACAATTGTATAAAAATATTTAAGAAAAAAATATACTAAAATACTATAAAATATAATGGCTTTTTTACAATCATATAAACATATTTAAAAAAAAATTAAAAGATCTCCAAAAAAAAAAAAAATATTGAAAAAATGATAAAAACATGATGGCTATTTCTTTCGTATAAAATTATGAATACAATACAAACATACACATATTAACACAATAAAATTATATAAAATATTAAAAAGATAACTAAAATGATTGTCAAAATAGTATAAAATATAATGGCTACAATAATATAAAATTATTAAAAAGAAAAGATGATGGAAAGAATGATAAAAACATGATGGCCATTTCTAAATGAATACAATATAAATAGCCTTACAATATAAATACAATATAAATTCCATCACCTAAAATTATGAATACTACAATATAAACATACATATAAAATATATGTGTATGTTTACATATATATACATAAACATACACATATTCATACAATAAAATTATATCAAAATATTTAAAAATGAACTAAGTAAATCCCAAAAACATGCAAACAATTATTTCCTTAGTGAATTTAAATCTAAATCTCAGTGTACCCTTCGTCACACGCCACACGTCAGCTTGCAAAAACTCAAGTAAGTAAATAGAATGTATATATGGTCTTATCCAGTAATCGTGCAGTAATATCTGTCCTAAACCTATTTTTATTTTCTAATGCTTTAAGTTCAACCGGAAGCCGATTAAATGCAGTCGGTACTCTAAAAGCAAACTGATGCTGTGCCATTGTTGTTCTACAATAAGGTATACAAAAATTAATATTTACTGATTGACGGGTGTTACGGCTTTGTTGTGATCTAAATTTAGAGCGATCATTGTAAAAGAAGTGCGTTGTTGCCGATCTTATATAAATTTGTTTTATATCGAGTACTTTGTAATTTTTAAATAGTGTTATTGATGGATAGTCTCTAGGCCATTTGTTGATAACTTTTATTATAATTTTGTGCGCCCTCTGTAAAGGATCCATAATAGCATTGGCACATCCACCCCACACAATTATTGCATATGACAAAATAGACTGACACAACGCAAAATATACCTGTTTTAATACACTTGATGACAATATATTTCTAATACATCTAAATACATGTACTAGTTTTCTAACACGAATAGACAAATTATCCACATGTGCATCCCAACGCAGATTTCTGTCGATATAAACACCCAAATATTTGATAGATGTAACTCTACCAATTGCATCCTGTTTTGAGTTATTATTTATGTGGATAATAAGATTTATAGGAGGTTGCGTCGAGTTATTTAAACTAAATGGAATAAATTTCGTTTTATTCGAGTTCAAAGTTAGCAAGTTTGCATCAAGCCAATTCCTTACAGTATTAATTGAGCGTTCCGCTATTACAAAAGTATCATGCCAAGTCTTTCCCTCAATAAACAGGGTTGTATCATCAGCAAATGCTATCGTCGTAATACCCTCACATAACGCGCACAAATCATTTATATAAATCAAAAATAAAATGGGACCCAATGGAACCCAGGATGGACGCATCTCGAATCCCATCCATAGCGGCAAACGAAATTCCACTAGGGCATCGCCTCCCCGGAAGACCACCGAAGAGGTGGAAAGATAGCTGGACCTCAGCTTCACAGGAATAGCTATCTCGAAAAAACAGATCTACGATCTAAAATAAGAAGAAGAAGAAAGTCTTGCATATACAGACGTGGTCATGGTCTTGCATATTTTTTTTGTTACCAAAAACCTCTTTCGAACATTCGAACCAGCGAAATAAGAATACTCAGAAGCATCGCTGGCAAAACCCTTCGTGATAGAGTACGAAACACAGAGATCAGAATGATATGCGAAGTTGAGGATATCGTAAGATGGGATCGACAGAGAACAAGGCTCTAGAACGAACACGTATCAAGAAATGGCATTTATCAAAAGTACATTTATAATGATTAATCGGCTCGCAGCTACTGATAATTATTAAACATGTAATTTGATACTTCGGAACATTACGATAAGACACTGACTCGACTGACCCATTTGTACAGCCGATATATATTTTGTAAACAAAAATTTTATGTGGTATCAAGACTGCACATATCAGTGTTTCTCAAACTGTGAATGTATTAATTGGCATGGAACGAATAAACATCTAAGACAAGAACACGCTTTATTTATTTAACCCACTCATTTCAACAGCAGACTCAATAACCGTCAAAGTGGCCAGGGATAATGGTCCTCGAGAAAGCATACCTTCAGGACATCCTCCCAAGAGATGGAAGAATATCTGGCAGTCCACGTCACAGAATGGAAGCTGACTCAGGAAATAAACAAGCCAACAGGCCAAGAAAGAAGAAGAAATACGACAAAAAACACCAATTTATAATATTATGTTAATATTGCTTTCTTTTTAATTGAATGTAAATAAGTTTAAGGCAGATGGGCAAGAATAATGTTAGATTTGAGACCGAGAATGACAGCCAGAGGTGTTGGGAGACCGCCAATTAGAAGGAGGGAGGATATCGGTCGTCATGTTGGTGTCAATTGAATGCTGAGAGCACAATATAGAGTGGCTTGGAAGGAGATGGAGTGGGCGGAGATAGGCTGAGTCTTGCACCGCCAGGTCTCGCAGAAACACATGCAATCTTGGTCTTGAAAGTCTCGCAAGACCAAAATGCAAGACTTTTACTCATCACTAGATATGAGAGATTGTGAAACGTAGGTAGATATCTACTGGATGTTGGGCACCCTCACTAGTGCAGTGCTGCCCGCTCATCTGTCAAACTCATATACCCTCCCGGCCTGAAGTGGTCTCACGGAGAGAACCTGCGAAGATTGAAGTGCTGGTGGAAGAAATGTTTTCTGGAGGACGTCATTCAAGAATGAATCCATTTCACTCTGTTATGGTTTGCTATTCATTCGAGATGAATGTTGAATCTTTTTTATTTATTATACTTGTTCCATGTAAGACATTAGATTCAAATGTCGATGTCAATAGTATGTATGTATAGTTGAGGAATACGTTCCAAGCTATAAACTTTTAATTCCTAATATTTGAATATTTTAAGATATTTTGTTTTCTGTACAAAACATGTAGGTATGTATGTCAGGATAGGGTTGTATGGAGAAATCAATCCTTTGTTCCTACGCAGAATATGAAAACAGCTTGATGGTAAGTATGTATGTATGGAGATTAAGTATCAAACTATTGAGCACCCCTAGATATTGTGTATACTGATAAAATGGTTAAACAACATTTGAGATCTTGAGTATAAAAGTTAATCAAGCGTATCAAAAGTTATAAGGGGGACACACACACAGACACACTAATTGTTCTACTCCGAATTCTGAGTTAATATACAACATATATGCTGAGAAGCCTCTAAGTTGGTGTTTTTTTACTTTGTTAAAAAACCATGAAAAATATAGACCTGGCCATACAAATCTCACGTATCTTGGCTTGAAAATATTTCGATATGTTAAGAGAAATAAATTCTCTTAAACAAATCAACTGTTGGATTAACATTGGGTAATCGAAAATACAACAGGCAAAATAACATCTCACAAAGTTCAAGTGAATGAAGTGCCTTTTGAGGCGAAACGAGACTGGTGTGTGGGCATACACGCAAGTGTCGTGCTTTATTTTATAAGATAATGTACACCTCTCGCTGATAACCCCACGTTGTTAGATAAGCCATAGTGGTATGTATAATTAATTAACAATATAGATATTTATATTGTGCACCACTCTGACGATGCTCAGCATTGAGCGATACCGGTGTATAATACCGCGTTTTCCGAAAAAAATAATTCGACGTATGTAAAATCATATTTTTTTTTTTTTTTAAATATTATTGTGTGTAAAAAAAACAAATATCACTACTCATTACTAATTTTTACGTAATTACCCAAACCGTACATATATAATACATACATACAATAAATAAAAAAAAAATAATAAAACGTAAAAAGGATAAAAAAAGGTTAAGAAAATTAGAGCTGTGAGGCACCGGCTTAGAATAGTGCTTCCACTCTTTTCTATTATTATTTTCGAGTGTCCCGTAAGAGCCGGGTAATCGAAAATACATCAGGCAACTATAACATCTGACATAGTTCAGCAATGAGGTTCACCACCCATTCTGAATGTAGTGCCTTTTTAGGTGAGACGAGACTGGTGTGTGGGCATACACATATGTGTTGTGCTCCCTTTTATAAGGCAATGAACACCCCCACACCTTTCGCTGGTTACCCCACATTGTGAGATATGCCGTGATGGTATGAATGAATGAATAAAATTATATTTTTTTATAGGTACATAATATTTTTTTATCATAATTCTTATTGGTTATGGAATTCTATCATGAAGTGAAAATTTCAAACATTGAGAAATAAAATATTTTCATCGTTAATTTTGTAGAAATGTTATAATAATTAACTTACGAGTTTATCTTAATATAAAAAAATCTCGTATCACGATGTTCGTACACGCTAATCATCGAAACCGCGCAACCGATTTGAACGAAATGGTCTTAATTTGTATAGTTGTTTCCAGATTGGAAGATATATAGATATTTTTGACGCGATAAGTGGCGCTGTTTTTGAGATTTAAAAAATAAATATTTTTCAATTTTTTTTAATGTTTTGTAGAATTTTCATCCAATAATACAAATACGATTTCTATACACCCCTCAAACAATTAATTATAGGAAAAAAAGGGCTGCAAATCATTTTCAAATTGTGTAAGCTTTCAATGGATTTCGGTGTGAACAAATCTATTGACATCATCTATCTGTATTACGCATCTAGAGAACATAACACACTCAAATGTAGGAATAAAATTGGGTAAAATACATAAAATGTAATGTCGGCCTTCGTGGCTCAGTTGCTTAGGTAACTGACTGCTGATCCAAGGATCCCGGGTTCGATTCCCGGTGGATACACAGTTTTTAAAATTGTGTTTTCAGTCTGGATCTGTGAGTCTCCAGAATGTGGCATCTTGTTATTGCGTGCGTGTTAAATAATTATTTGACATAGCACCTGTTAGTTGCCCGAGAATCTGCATAAATAAATAAAAAAATGAGATCTTTATAAAATTAGGTCTACTAGATGGGTCTGTGGCAGAACAACATTCTTCCCGGGACCACAAGTGAAGCTATGAAAATCTCAAATTATGTTGCAACTCGCTCACGTGAGTTACCTATAAGGATTGATATACCTAGAGTTAAATATCTTAACCAATGCAAAAATTCAAATATCTGTGAATTTAAATATCTCTCCCATTAACAATCTTTTTTAAGGTTGCGCCATTTGTTTCTTTAACATCTTTAGGTAGGTTCGAATAATTAGTAAATCGTATTACAATTATTCGACGTTGTTCTATTTTGTACGGTGTCGCCCTCAATTCATTCATTAGGGTTGTCCATAATACGTTTTTCATAAATATATTAATAAAAAATTGAATTTGTTGAACTTATGTACATGCACTATGAGAATTATTTAGTAATACTTTTATTTAGATGGGTCGGTGGCAGAGCGGTTAGCGCGCTGGGCTAGTAATCCAGTGGTCGCGAGTTCGAATCCTGCCTCGACCGATTTCGTTCACCTAAGCACAAGCATTTATTTGCTTATTTTAGGGAACGTAGGAAGATGTATATGTACATATTCATTTTTTATTAAAAAAAAAATTGTACGTTATATTATTTTGTATGTTCTATTATTTTGTACGTTATATTATTTTGTACGTTTTATTATTTTTTACATTATATTATGTTGTACGTTATATTATTTTGTACGTAAATATTATTTTGTAGGTAAGTTATATTATTTTGTTTGTACATTATATTATTTTGTACGTTATATTATTTTGTACGTTATATTATTTTGTACGTTATATTATTTTGTGCGTTATATGTTTTTGTACGTTATATTATTTTGTACGTTGTATTATTTTGTACGTTATATTATTTTGTACGTTATATTATTTTGTGCGTTATATGTTTTTGTACGTTATATTATTTTGTACGTTGTATTATTTTGTACGTTATATTATTTTGTACGTTATATTATTTTTTCGCTAAAAGACCGAAGGTCTTCGAAGGTCTTCGGTCTGTCCAAAACCGTTCTACACGGAGGCGGACCAATCTATGGGTGATTAAGTGAAGTCGCCACCTTAGTTATGAGGCCAAGTAGGAGACGAGTCGTTTGACTATTTTGCTGGCGTTATGAGTTCGATTACGGACGCAGCTCAGGTGAGAAATTTATTTCTCGCAGAAACATTGCTTCTCTGGGCTTGAAACCCTGATTAGTAGATAAATGCTATTTGGCATACATAGAGTGCAATGAAGTATTCGCCTTTATTGTGTATGAACTTTTTCAACACAGAAAGAATAAACGGTTAAAACAAATTAATTATTTAATTATACCTTCTAAATTTTTTACATATTTATATCTACGTAAAGTGAAATAATAAGCACGCAAAACTGTGCGCAGGGAGGAGTGTGAGATATGGGATGGTTAAAGTTTATATGGAGAAGGAGTAAAGGTGGCTAACATTAAGATATAATATGTGTGACAAATACATTTAGTACTTACAATAAAATAAAAATTTCACGTCAATCCATAGATTGTTTACTTTTATACTGCCAATGTCAAACATTTTATATCAAACGCAGTTGTTTTATAATGAAAATAAAAAAACAGAACATGTAAATAAAAATACATGACCTTGACAGATTATACTCTTAATGTACATTAAATAAATTAAAGCTGAACATATTGAAATGCAATAAAATAACATTTACCCACAACATAAACAAGATAAACTTCACGTATACCTTCAATGACTTGAACATCAATGAAGTCAATTATATAAGAGACCTGGGTGTGATACTTGATTCTAAGTTAAATTACATTGAAAACATTAATAATATAATTAGCAAAGCAAATAAGATGTTGGGATTTATTATCCGCATAAGCAGGCCTTTCAGAAATATTAACACTTTTTATACTTTATACACCACCTATATACGCCCCCACCTTGAATTTTGTACACAAATTTGGTCCCCTTTATATGTAACACATATCACTAGAATTGAAAGAGTACAACATAAATTCATTAACTACCTAAATCATAAATTTCATTTAAATTTTACTGACTATAGGGAATCATTAAAATATCACAGACTTGACACTCTCGAATCTAGAAGAGTCTTGCACGACCAATCGCTGCTGCATAAAATTCTGAACGGTGCCATCGACTCACCTGAGCTTGTTAACCTAGTGGGTATCCATGTTCCAGGTAGAATGGTTCGCCGATCTGAACTTTTACATGTTCCGGTATGTAGAACAAATATCAGAAAGAATGCTACAATTCCACGCGTATGTGATTCTCATAACACGTTGTTCTCAGCCGGGGTGGACATCTTCAATGTGAAATATGATAAGTTTCGTCGCGAGATATTGAAGGTGATACGCTCCTAATTTTCCTCCCTCGTACCCTCCTATCCATCCCAAACAAATTGTATATGTGCATGTGTGTGTGTGTGTGTGTGTGTGTGTGTGTGTGTGTGTGTGTGTGTGTGTGTGCGTGTAACATGAGTTGTTTACAGTATTTTCTTGTTATTGATGGAAAGCTTGTTATTGGCTCTGAAGTCTATGTTAAAATTTGTATTATAAAAAATGTAAATGAGCTGTTGGCTTCCCAAATAAATAAATAAATACATAATCTACTGTGAAACAATATAAATTATAAATAAACTTTGTACCCATGATGTTTTTCATCATAGATAGTCCAATAACTTCATAAATTTGAAAGAATAATGAATTACGGCATAATTTTGATTTCTGCGTGATTACTGTTTCCAATAAATTAACCTTAGATTATATATAATACCTAGTCAGCGCAATGAATGTATGCCAACTAAAACTACCTACGCTGAAACAGACGAATTTCTCTCGCCCGGCCGTATATGTACACCTACCGTTACGCACACCTACATAATACGTAGACCAACCGATCTACCGCCTCACACACACATGTAAAAAAAAACTTGGCATACATTTTAATCCGAAATTTGTACAACACGCGGCTTCTGTACCTTATAATTCTATGAAATTAACATTCAATATTTTTTTACTGACTGTCAAGCGTGTGACGATCTAAAAACGTGCTGCAGTATGTACATATGTACATAAGTAATAAGTAAGGTATTCATCAGTGTTTTGAATATCGGGGAATTTAATTTAAGATCTTGTGGCAGCCCTGTCAGTGCGGCTGTATTTCATTAATCACAGAAAAGCAGATAACGGCAATACGCCTCTCTCTCTCGCACTTTCTGCCTCCACCATCCGCTACTAAACCAAATGATAAATGCTCCGATCCGAATTTTAAACTTGTCTAGATAAGGGGTGTTTTAAAACAAAATTATAAACTAACAGCTATTTGATTATGATGAATGAAGTTGAATCCTAACACCGGACAGGGATGGCGCTAAAGATTGCACAACTAGACAAATTCAACTGGATTAATAATAATTATATTCAACAGTATCAAGGTTGTCAAAACTTATGGGAACCAAGTCCCTGACGTTTTAACACTTTCGATGTTCAAAACGTATTATTAACACATACGCCGAATGCCAGCGTTTCAAGTCAACTAAGCCTAATCGTGTTAGTTTACAACTTAGTGACAAATATACCACGCATTTTGTAAATAGCCATCGTTGCTAATCAAATGGAGGTTAAAATTAAATAAAAATATCGTTATTTTTTCTTGAAATTTTGCACCCAGTTTCTGAGGATGATTTTATCGTATTTATATAATTTTTGAGGTTGATTATATCATACTTACGTAATTTTTGAGGTTGATTTTATCGCATTTACGTAATTGTAGAGGTTAATATTATCGTATTTACGTCATTTTTGTCGTATTAAAGTATTTTTTTAGGATTATTTTATCATATTTACGTAATTTTTGTTTTTATCGTATTTTTGAGGTTGATTTTATCGCATTTACGTAATTGTGGAGGTTAATATTATCGTGTTTACGTCATTTTTGTGGTCAATTTTGTCGTATTTAAGTATTTTTTTAGGATTATTTTATCATATTTTCGTAATTTTTGTTTTTATCGTATTTTTAGGTTGATTTTATCGTATTTACATGACTTTTGAGGTTTATGCTATCGTATGTACCTACGTTATTTTTAAGTTTATGCTATCGTATTTACCTAAGTAATTTTTGATGTTACTTTGTTGCGTTCGAATTATTTGTATTAATTCTTACGCAATAATACCTACTTATAAAATGTTCGCAGTGGGTTTTTATTTTTTTCTTAGGGCCAAGAAAATAATTTACTGCTCACATTGTGTCGAAATAATTCTTTCAAAACTATAGAATGCATTTCATTTATATTTTGAAAAATGTCCAACTGAATAGATCTCCTGATTTATCGCATTGCTATAGTTATTTAACAACTGCAAATCCATTAAGCATCATTCGTTCTAAAGATATAGCCAACATGTGCATCCTTCTTTGTCTTAAAATGCAACAAAAGAACATACCTAATATTTGAAACGGAAGACAACCAATTCACATTTTTTTACAAGTCTCCAAAACGTCTAGTAATAAGATATATTGCCCGGCCGAGGCTGACTTTCTAAACATATGTTGGGTTGGTCTACGCCAGGGTATTTCATACTTAACACGCCCCAACCAAGATCGTAATTGGTTGTTATCTCGAGGACAATAAAAGACAAACAATGGTGTCCTTAGGACAGCCTACTTATCGTGACCAATGATTGAGGCTCTGACCACCTCCACAAAATTCGATAGAAAGACGTTTTCGAGAGTGGAAGTAGTCAGTAATGAGTCAATCATGAGTCGGAACAGTCGGAAGACCGGAGTCCACCAGTGGAGTCAGTCCACAGACAGTTGAATAGTTCTCACCACCTTTGTTCCAAAACAAATTAAATTCAGTGTGTGTCGCAAGTGACGGGCGGGCATCTGTGCCTCGGCAGATGTCTCCTACCTACCTAAATTACAAGTGTAATATACAGCGCACACTGTCAGTGTTATTTTTTTGTCTTAATTTGTTTTCATTGTTTTTAAAAGCCGACACAATAATTAACATTCACACCACGGGCAGAACAATCGAGCAATACAACAACCGGCGATACCTACTCGCGGATCCCTAGCGCGCCTCTACCTTGCATAGGTATATTTCACGGCCGCTAGACTCCTCATCCAGAGCCCAGCGACTCCTGCCTTAGAGTCCAGCGCTCCACTGAGACAACTGTCTCTGGACGTCCCGGCGAAGCTTACAGCGACTGCCTCCTCGCCAGTCCAGCTTCACGGAGCCCCTGCTCCAATCCGACGTCCTCCCCGATGTCAGCAACCCCTGCATGCGAGCCTGCTGCATCCACGACGAGCCAAAGCCGCTCGTATCTCATCGCCTCACCACAACACGAGCCAAAGCCGCTCGTCTCTCGCCTCAACATCCTGCCACGCGAGCCAAAGCCGCTTGCACCATCTGCCAAGCCGACGTCGCTCGACCAGCGCCTCATCTCAGCACCAAGCAAACTCACTCGCCTTAACACGCACCCACTACACAAAGCACCGACGTCTCAATATTTCCTTTTTTACTGCTTTCATTTTTTTGTACTTAGTTTTAAGTTTACTAACACATTTTCAATATTTTTTTCCAATATACATGACCTCTGGTCATATTTAAAATACCCGTAATGTGTTTTATTCCTCCACAACTTTCACCAACAATTACTAACTGTACATATTGTGTAAAACAACTTAATACCCTCCTACAATTATTATTATTCATTTCACTCTTAGATTTTTTTTTCTCAAATAATAAATAATTTAAACTACATAATATTATTGTAAATTACGAAAGGGGGTGTATTAACTTTATCGTACATATATGCGTAATATATAAGGTTGATTTTATCGTATTTACATTGAAATAAACAGGGTGCATACCACTAATTTCGGCGATCGTGCGTTTGCTGTGGCAGGACCAAATGCATGGAATAAGCTCCCAAATACCCTCAGACAAACTGAAAATATATCTACCTTTAGAAAAAATCTCAAAACACACCTTTTTCGCAAATCTTACCAAAGCCATCATGATACATCTTAATCAATTCAGCGCCCTTGAGGTGAGATATTCACGAAAACGTTGCTATATAAATCATCCAAATTATTATATTATTATTACGCAATTCGTCGAACTAACCAATAAACGAGACAATTTTTTTTCGACCAATTTTATTTACCTATGGTACACGGAAATTTGCTTAATTTAGATAACTGACGAGAATGTTTTTGATACAAGGACCTACCTACTTACTCATTATTTAAAAAAAATGAATCTTTATCAAGTAGTGATAGTCTCATTTTTAATTTTATCGACATTCCGTATTTTTCGATAGTATCGAAAAACGAAATAAATACGGGACATGCAGCAATAGATGCAATATTATAATACGATGGCAGTCCAGTATTATACGGGACGTGTGACAGCCCTACCTATCAGACCCAGTGAAGTGTTGTGGAGACCTTACCTGATGGATAGTGAAGAATGGGTTGGAGGTGTTATATCTAAATGAAATTATCAGCCGTCCACGAAGTAGGAAGTAGAATCAAATTTAAACGACTACTACACCAGCCTAAAAACCTATAACATTATGAGTCTCGAAAACAGAAGAACTCTAACCGATGCTCTATTCCTTTACAAAATAATAAATAATATGCTTAACTGCCCTGAACTAACAAGACTAATTAACTATAGAGTCCCTGCAAGGCCCACAAGACAGACTGAACTTTTTAAAATTTCTACCTTCAAAACAAACTCCTTCAAAAACTCATTTATAAACCGAAGTTGCCATGCTTATAACCTCCACTTTAGCTCAATCGACCCTTTCATATTAAATAAAACAAATTTTAAACAACAAATCATAGCAATTCTTCATAATACCTCTCCGGCTCCTTAATTTCAATACGATATACAAAACTCTCTTCTCACACACACACACACACACACACACACTCACACACGCACACACATTATACACACACCCTTATACACACACGCACACAACTTTTATCTATTTTTCTTCTGTATAAATATATTATTTTTTTTTTGTACTTATTTGAAGCCACTCGTTGCTGGAGATAGGTCACCCGCCCAATCGAATTAGCTAATTTCAAAAAACACAAATTTGGGGCCATAAAACTATACCAATATAGTATTTACCTGCGTGTAGTCGCGTGAATATTCTTTGGCTATTTCACATTTATTTATTTATATACACGTAGGTGGGTACTGTGTGTGTACTGCGTGGAGTCTGCAGTAACGAGATGGTTTCAATTAACTTGATTAAAAACTTTGTTATTACTCTTAACCAGTGTATAATATAATTATATAATGTTCGTCTATAATTGGCTTCATTTAAATGTAAAATGTTTATCTGTAATTTTTTTATATAGCTGTTGACAAACTGTTAAATAAAATAAATAAAAAAAAAAATAAATAGATTATTTCAACCTTTTTTTGTATTCTTATATATTTTCAATTCACTACCTACCATCTCTGTGTAAGTTTTGGATAGCAGAATTTTTCATATAAGTAAAAATAATAATACCGATCTTAACTATTTTAGTCATTATTATCTAGTTGCGCGTTTAGTAAGTTTTTAACGAAATCTAATAAGTAAGATCGATAGTGTATTAGGCATTTAGCGTAATTTAAAATTCTCGAAGTCTACCGCACCACAAAACACATCGTCACAAAAATACAAAAAAACCACATAATATCGTGGATATACAACACCGGTACAGAACAAATAAATAACATAATTACATCCAATCAAAAAAAAAATTCTCAACAATAATTAAATGTATAATTTAATTCAAGAACTATATACATAATGTACTATATGTATATGTCACACAACTGTTGAAATGAACACTTCGGCACAGGACTTCCTAGTGAGGTGTTCATCGTATCTTATCAATTACATTACTTATCAATAAATAATACACATTGACACATACATGTGTACACACACACATACATATGTACTGACAAACTACTTCTAGCTCTAGTATGTAATTGTAATTGTAACGTCCTCGTTGTATTGTTAATAATAAATAAATAAAATAAAATAGGTACCTACTTAAACATTCCTTACTTATAATGTTTGAGAAAGATTGAACCTTTTTTTTTATTTGTCTAAATCTATACAAATTTTCAGCGTTCTAGATGATTGTGTCTGATCTCTTGCTTCTCTATAAAATAATTAATAATAACTTTAGCTCCTCTTACCTTGATAGTCGGATACATTACCATGTTCCAACAAGAAATACCCGCCAATTTATAACTTTTGTATGTAAGACATACAACACTAATTATTTATACAACACTCCATTGAATAGAATCCATCGATTGGGCAATGACTTTGGTTATCTGACTGACCCTTTCTTCAATTCTTTTAATGAATATAAATTTACTTTATTAAAACATTTTCAAAAACATACACCCAAATGATTGTGTAGTCAGTTGTTTTCATTTTTATATATTTTTACATTTTTACATATTTATAATGTTTTACATTTTTATATATTTTTTTTTACATTCTTATATATTTTTTGTACATTTGATTTTTATTTTATTTAATTCAATAATGTAATATATATTCACATCTGGCAGCATTCTCTGATTCAGTGTGGCTAAGTATGTAGGTAGTTCACACCATTCATTTTATATTATTCAGTCAGTAATATTCTTATGTTCATGCTATGTAGTATTTTTTATTTGAGTTTTTTTTTGTTTATTTATTCTTTGGTTTTTAATGTATGTACTTTGTTGTTTAATTTACCTTTCTTATATGTTTTTATTTTTCTTTATATATCCTCTGCTACCGTTGTTATATCTAGATGTTTATAAATTGTATTTCTTTTGTTTATGCTGTGTCATGTAATATTTATTTTTGTAAAGGGTTTTGAGCCGTGAATCAATAAATAAATAAATAATTAATATATGTGGAAATATTAAAAAAATATTCAAATATTGAATGAAACAAAAATTTTAAATTCTAAGTATAAACGATTTTTAGCCCTTAAATACACCATATTTTGTTATGCAGTCATGAAATGATTACTGCGTTATTCACTGCACTTGGTGTCTGTCTTGTATTCAATTTTGATGCTCTGAGACCTCATATTCTATCCTAGACCACATCTCCATACGTCGTGTATATCTCTCGAGACAGTCATAAAGTGCACAAGATGCCCATCCTCCCCTCTAAACTTGCATAGTTTATTTTCACCGAGAAGTTATCATGTCTTCAGCACCGCATCACTGGAGAATCTGAAGATGTTCACTAAATATTTCACGTTTAAACAGAGAATCCAAACATTGGACCAATCAGAAACAGATATTTTCAACCCCATCCCATTCATAATTACACAAAACAACCCCTTCCTGCTTTAACACAAATAGTCTACCGTCCTATAATTGTGATAACTTGTTGTTGTTATTAGTTACTTGTTGTTTTCATAGTAGAGAACGAATGGTTAGAATAAGTAGAGGAATTTTTATACTTGGGGGAGTATGTTTGAACGGAATGGAAGACCTGATAAAGATATTGAAAGAAGAATTATGGCGGGTAATAGAATAAACGGAGCACTCCGACCTCATACCAGAAATGACCGATCCAAGAATCTCAAAGGAAGCCAAAATTGCCGTACATAATGCAATTGTAGTGCCTTCTTTGATGTATGCCAATGAAACATGGACGTGGCAAAAGACGCATGAAAGTAGAATAAATGATGTGGAAATGAGATCACTAAGAAGAGTATGTATGTAATAGAACGATAGAATGAAAAATGAGGACATAGGGAGAGAATACAAGATAAAGAAGAATATTTTAAGTGAATTGAAGTGAATTCCCTCAGGCGGTTTGGAAATATTGAAAGAATCAATGATGAACGACTGACTAAAAAAATATAAGTACATGAGTGTAAGAGATAGAGTGAATAGCATTGGCCGCCCCAGAAAGGGATGGCATCACCAAGTGAATGATATTTTGAAAGAATGAAATAAAGGAAGGATAAAAAGAAAAAGAAGAAGTAGAAAATATTTTTGACTAGTTCAAAATTACAAAGCTGCGCTTCGCTGCGATAATCCACGAGATAACGTCACATGCACGACGTGTCAACCGGAACGCATTTGGACGCAGACTGATTTCGATACAGCCTTGAAATGGTCAGGCCCGGATGGATTGGCAAAGGAATAAAGTGAGGAAAGGATTTGTTCCAACAGTTCCAACACTGAACGCTAGTCTCCTATAACCTAATAATGCACTACATTCAGAATATGGGCGGTTAATCTCATTGCTGAACTTTGTGAGATGTTATTGTTACCTGTTGTATTTTCGATTACCCGGCTCTTACGGGACACTCGAAAACGATGATAATAGAAAGTAGTGGAATCACTATTCAAAGCCGGTGCCTCACTTAATTAATATTTTTATATTTTCCTTACAAAATTTCCTTTAAATTCCTATGAAACATTTTAACACCCGTAACATTTTTCTTAGTTCATTTATATATGTATACAATTTTTACAAATTTTGAAATATACCTAATATAGGTAAATATATAAAAATACACCCAAAGATACTATAAACATAAATTAATAATATGATCGTTTTAATAATTCACAATCCTAAATTCTCTGATATTAATTAAATTTTGAATATTCAAATTTTATTAAAACAGCTAGGTGTAGCAATTTGGCGAGTAATGGGAAAAAATATATGAAAAAAAAAACATTCAGGTCCTAAATAATTAATTAAATACTTCATTAATATTTTGATTTTATCAAAGATGAGGGTAAATTATTTTCATCCATTAAAGAGAACAATTTTCTCTGATTATTAAAAAAGTTACGTTTATTTTTTTTAATAATTTTTATTTACGATCTCATTGTATTATAAGCTTCCTACAATAATTTTTATAAAAATTGCAAAATTTATAAAAAAAAAAAATTATAACAAATTCTTTAAAATTTTAAGATATTTTGATTTATATATAAAACACATAGGTTCGAATGTATGTCAAGATAAGGTAGTATAACTTTCTATTTATTCTGAAATTTTGGGCTCTGTGAATTCAGCGGATCAAAAGTTATAAGGAGGGACGGACACATTCACACATACCTACACAAAAACACACAAAATGTTCTATTTCAAATTCATCAATAAATATAGAACATACCTAGTATATGCTACGAAGCCTCTTAGTTGGTGTTTTTAGCATGCAAAAATCCCTTACGCCATACAAAATGCTTCTATATACACGCGTCTTGGCTTACTGTCGATTCATTAAGATAATTAAATTCTCTTTAACGAATCGACACTTGGATAATTGTTCAGTTCAGTGTGTAATAATATTTATCTCTCTCCTCTGCCTTTGTTAAATAGCCAATTAAATATATACTAGTGATCGCCCAGTGGTCAAAATTCGATCGTAATTCATTAAAAAGAATATTTGGAATTAATACTATTAAATTTTGAATTTTAATGAGGTTTTTTGTCAAAGCCATTGCGTACCTACACCTATATTTTTTTAAATTTTGTTCTATTACGGCACCTGCAAGCGTATGCTTACAAATATTTCATTATTGCGTGTTATTTGCTTTTAATTCTCTGCAATACCTATGAAATTTATAATTTAATATAGATAGTGAACCCCCGGCAAACTTCGTATTGCTTGTATAATTAAATATGGTCCTTCATTACCACCCGTCACTTCAGACCCTTCAGTACCTCCCGTCCCTTCAGACCCTTCAGTACCTCCCGTCCCTTCAGTATCACCCGTCCCTTCAGTGCCTCCCGTCCCTTCAGACCCTTCAGTACCACCCGTCCCTTCAGTGCCTCCTGTCCCTTCAGTACCTCCCGTCCCTTCAGTACCTCCCGTCCCTTCAGTACCTCCCGTCCCTTCAGTACCTCATGTCCCTTCAGTAACTCTCGTCTCTTCAGTAAGTTAAAAAAATATAACGAAGAAGAAGAAGATAAAAGATTAACGCATAATATGTATTAATATTATTTTTCTGCAGTCCTCCTCCATATAAACTTTAAGTATGCCAAATCTCAAACTCCTCTGTGCGCCCAATTACCCGGAAATTGTACTTAACGTTTTCGCTTCACGTATTAATATATAGAGATTCACGTATTAATATATAGATTTTTTTGCTTTCGTTACTGAAAGAGTTATAATTTCAGATATATTTTGCTTTAACTGGTTAAGTAGTTTAGGTGCTAGATATGAGTGGTTTACATTCTGGGTTCTATGTACTGTAAGATTTTGTAGTATGTCTAGTGTTAGGTATATAGTATTGGCTTAGGGGAATGTGACTGTTATTTTTTGTATAGCATTGGGTAATACTTTTTTCATGTCAAGGATATCAATTTCTTTAAATATTAATTCTGATAAACATGTAATTGTATATCTTTGAAAGAAATTAATTTTTATTTAGAAATGTGTTAAATGAAAAAAGACAGACAGAAATCATATACCTACATAGGTACTGAGAAAAATATTTGTATATTTTTAATTATTTCACAACAATATAATCTTGTCGAATAAATCATCTCTTTAGAATTAGTTCTCATTAGATTTGCCTTGTGATAAAATTACGTTTATTTTTTTTTCTTGCTGTTCAGAATAATTGGAGAATTTGAAGAATTTTCAATTAGGGACTTTAGTTTCCTTATTGGAATGCGAGACTTTCTTTGATATTCGCATCACGAGATTTGTACAAAAATAATATCTTTTGATCCGATTTTAATTAAAATACTAATATATATATCCAGATGATCCAGATTTTCATTGAAGTTTTTGAATGCTGGTTTGGTATATCTAAATATTTTGATTCTATGATGATTTTTGTTTTCCCATAAGCACAAAGAACACGTGTTTTGTATTTTATTTATTTAGTCATCTTTTCGTATATTGTACACTTGCGGACCTATTGCTTTTAAGCAATATCTTCTAACCACCCAGATTTCAATGTGAATATTTCAGAACAGGGGCGCTGCAATCACCTCATGTGGAAATGGGGCAAAAGATATTCTCCGGAGAGTGACTGTGGAGCAATTTACCAGACTGTCCAACACCTGGTAGAGGGGTGCCTGACGAAGAGATTTCCGGGGGGGGTTGGATGGTTTGAATAGCTGAAATACGACGCAGCCGATGGCAGAGAGAAGCATATTCCAATGCTAAACAAAAAGTAAGTACCTAATAAAGTGAATATGAGAGTCATGTAACATCTCGTAGAGCTATAGGTATTTTTAACATCGCAATAGAGATATAGTAGGAAGAGATTGCGGAAGAAAAGAAAATCAAAGACATACTTACAAGGCTTGTTACCTGTCATCGGCTGGATTCGGTTGGGCAACCGTTCAGTGAATTTCCTTGTAGCAGGTGTTAATTTGGAAGTTGTGATTCTTCGAGATGTGGCTTAACGGAGGTTTGATACACATCTCATGGGTCGATAGAGCTTCCCATGATGGAGTTTAAATATGATGGGGAGAGAGAGAAAAAGAGAGAGAGAGAGAGAGAGATTTGTATGTTAAGAAAAGGAAAGGAACGCAAAACCGCATACTTTGGTCACATATGCGGTGGTGATTAGTATGCCCTTCTACAATGTGGTGATAAGTATGCCCTTCTAAACTTATTGATTTTATTTTAACATGCCTACGTAGGGGACATCAGCTATTTGGGGTCCATTATTTATAAAGACCCGGTTTGGTAGAAGTTGGAAACATAGAATTCGAAAGATCCATAGCCGGGCTGCTGTGTTAATAAAAGAGTTCGAGAAGCGACTGGTTCATATTTATTCATAGTAAACGGGTGTTGAGATTGAGTAAGACGAGTGACTCTATTGTACTTACTTACTTACTTACTTAACGAGTCCGAGTACTTCTCACTGGGCCTTCCCACTACAGAATACAGCAACCGCAACGGCATTGTCATTAACCATCTTCAAGTCCTCTGCGTCGCATGTCATTGGCATATCTTGACAGATGAGGAGGTGTTCGTCAGTTTGTATCTCGCCGCAATTGCAGGAAACATCCTCTTCCACCCTAATACCCCACCTTAGCATGTTCTCTTTGCATCTAGTCACACCGACGCTTAATCTATTAAGTGTCTTCCATGTCAGGTAGGGTAGTTGGTGTCCCGGTCCCAAACTTTCCGACAGGTCGACCTGATCTTCAGTGTATTGTGCTTGCCAAAGATCTTTCCTTGCCCTATCTGGTGGTAGTTTTAGGGGGGATGTAATTCTAAGAAAGCTTTTCCTTGATTTTAGTCTTGCTACCGGTGGTTTGTGACCAAACAAAGGATGACTCTATTGTGAATGGGTGGAAGAGGGACCAGGGATGCAAGTTCTTCATAGCATCTACTGTGGTATCTATAGAATACCTACCTTGCATCTGTGGTCTAGTGATTGCAACCCATCTGTCAATGATGGGTCGTCAATCAGAGGTACAGCCTCGAGGGTGACTACCATATTCAATAATTGTGCATGTTTTCGCTTTGTAAAGAGTAAAAATTTGAGTTTTTGAAAATACCTACGCGCTCTATATAATACGCCCTATTTTTTGGAGGCCAGTTTCACCTTAGCTTCAATGGAGCCCCTGTAGTGCAATTGGTTTGTTATAGATTTGCTCTTAGGCATGGTGCTTGCGTTGAAAGACACTAGCAATTCGTCAGGGTTCCTTTTCGCAGTAATTAAGAGACAGTAGAAGGAAAAATAGAGGGATGACGGATTATATCGTTAAAGAAGATCATCTGCCGTGGTTTGGGATTCCGGCGTCACTGATTAGGTTGGCTCAAGATCGTAATATGTTTGATGTGGTAGTCACCAATCTTCGTTAGGAGCGGCACAAAAAGAAGAAGAAATTTATTCAAGCAGAGTTATTTCTTTCACGTTGATGTTTAAGGTACCCATCTATTGAACGTAGCTCAAACTAAGATCTGTAATCGTTTACATTATCTATATATTATTCCCTCGCCGCACCTGGTGTGCTGTTAATAGAGTACGTACTGAACATGCCAGATGTGGGGAGGGAATTTCTCTATAAATGGGGTATGAGACCAAATCCTGAGTGTGACTGTGGTGCTCCTCATCAAACCGTAAACACATAGTCCACGAATGCAGTGTACGACTATATCATGGTGGCGAAAGTGACTTTATCACGGCCACTGCATCGGCTGCTGCCTGGCTTGATGACTTGGAAATATGTATACCTGTGACGAGCACCCTGCTTGTGACCTATCATATATATATATATATTTACTTTTGACGTGCTTAGTGCTATTTTTCTTTTATTAATATGCCATATGCCATACGAAATCATAATATTGAAAAAAGTTAATAAATATAAACCTTTAACGATAAACAAGAAAATACCTCCCATACCATTAAATATTAAAATCCACTCAAATATTGTTCTACAAAAGTATTGACTTGTTATGGAGGGGAGCGTACAAAATCTCCATTTTGCCTCTAAAAATTGCACAAAGATTGATAATAAAAATAAGAAATAAAAACCATCTGACTACTCAAATATTTCATGAATTTCAAGTACCTACCGTCTTTTAAAAATATTTATAAAAAAATGTACTATTTCAAATACATAAAGACATAGGAAGGTCGCACCATGCCTTTGTACGTGTGGCGAGTGATAGACAAAATATAGGTATCCCCACCAAACGGAAACCTCGTTCAATATAATTATTATTTCTCACCCAATGTTTTCTTATCTGGGCTGAAAAAGCCGTATGTATTGGGAAAAAATTATCAAATTGCAAACAAACTCAAAAAATACAAATTAAAAAAAAGCATTATGTACATAGTTATAGTAGAAATTAGTGTTGACCAAAACCCACTTTTTTATCGACTATTAATACAAAATAAAATATTAATATTAACGGCAGAATGGATACCCACGTTAATTAAATAACGTTAAATAATATGATATCATATTTATTTATTTTGTTTATTTAATTTTGTCTGTGTTGCCATACCAAACAATTATTAAAATAATTGATATCCGAATAATTCCACAATTTATAGGATAAATAAATATTATTTTACAAATAAGAGTTAGGGATGAGACGGGTGGTTTAAACAATATATGTACATAATATTACTGATATAAATCGTATGTACGTATTTAGGGTGTGGTGGTATCAAAATTATAATTTTTGATTGGAATATCGACATAATGGTACCGCACTATTTCATATTGGCGAATCACAATGTTTTATATATTTATGTAACATGCTACGAATATATGAAATGTATCAGGTAGTCCAATAAAACCGAGACATAAATCGACAACTAATCACCTATTTAAATAATAATATATTATCCGCGTCAATCCATACTCATACGGTCTTACTTATTAGATTTCGTTAAAAGCTTACTAAACGCATAAATAGATAATCACCACTAACATAGTTAGGAATAGTATTATAAAAATCTAACTTATAAACGTATACTCAGATGTGACTAACTAGTTCACCGAATTGTTTACGAACACCCTCATTTATTTTTTTCACAGATGTCATAAAATAGATAAATGCGTGTAATCTTTGGATAACTGACATCGAAAAATGAATAAAAAAAACACAACGTTGTGCCGTGTTGAGTCAATTTAAACACGATTGCGATGAAGAATAACAAGGAAAAACGTTATAAGGATTAAGTACATTTTTCTGTCAATTTCAAATATGCGTCGGATCATAATATGTGAAAGATCCGCCATTTTGAAATATTTGGTATGACGCGTTCGTCGAGCGTTAAACAACCTCTCGATCTGTCCTAACTTGACGTCTATTAAATAAAGGTGTAATAAAGATAGTCACGGTTTATAAGTATTTTTTTTTCGAAAATCACGCTAGATAGTTTACGTTTATATAATTACTCACTATTACCAGGTACTGTAGATAGTTTACGTTTATAAGTAAGACGGTTAGCAAGTATCGCCATGGTGACGGGGTCTACTTTTCTTGTCCTACTTCTCCATTTAGCTCTGTCCTGGGTTTCACTCTTGGTGATCTCGCATGATTCAGCATCTCGACTAACCACAACACGCCATCGGAGCTTTGTCCTTCCTTTTGCGTCTTTCAACTTTTTTCATTCTTTGCTGTGATCATATGCTTACTCTGCGTATAAAGACATTTTTTTGCTCTCGTGTTTCTCGCAGTTGATTTGTAAAAGAAGATTATTTTTTGTACCAAATTGAATATCAGCTTCACGCTGCATGGGTTGGAAGGAAGACATGCCTTTGTACGCTTGATTGTATAAAAAAATAAGTATTCATTCACTTCAGATAAAACAATGTGGGTAACCAGCTACTGTTGTGCTTCCTTATAAAAGGAAGCATTACACAACATGTATCCAAAACACCAGCCTCATCTCACCAAAAAATGCAACATTAAGAATGGGAGGGGAACGTCATTGCGTGATATTATTGTTGCCTGTTACATTTTCGATTTTCCGGCTCTTGCGGGAATGCAAAAATTGATGATAATAGAAAATAATGGAAGTACTATTCTGAACCGATACCTTTCAGCAGTTATATAAATAAAATGATTAAGTCAATTTATTATTTTTAAGTAATGAAACTAAAAAAAAATCCAAATAATACAAAACCGTCCCCCCTTATAACTTTTGGTCCGCTCAATGCACAAAGCCCAAAATTTCAAAATATATTGATAATTTTAGACCTACAAAACTTTTATAATCAGTATTTTTAATTTTTGTTTCAGTCAGGGGCTATCAACTTTTAAAAACATTTTTTTATAATAATTGAAATTAGTGACGACATCGTTTCATACAATAAGTAAGGCAGTATACATTACACAATATCTACGGGGACTCAATAGTTTGATACTTAATCTCCAAACATACATACATACCATCGTGCTGTTTTCATATTCTGGGTAGGAAAAAAGACTGACCTCCATACTATACTATCCTGACAGGATGGGATACGCATTCCTCAATTATACACACTATCGCCATTGACAGTTGGATCCCATGTGTTACATGTAACTAATTATAAAAAAAATGTCTTTTATATTATGAAAAATTGAAATTATTGTTTATGTATATGTTACAAGATTAGGCTATGTATTTTTTTACGGCGTTGGCCGATTTACTAATGATATTAATAACAATTAAGCACTACAAATAATAACACTCAATTATTATTATTACCATTATATTATACTTCCTCAAAAGAATTAGCAGATCAATGCGTAAATTGTAAATTATTTAAAAGAGCAAATTAAAATGCAACAAACGCATCATCAAGCTTTCAATTGGGAATAGTTCACCCATCCAGATACTTAACATATCAAATGATTAGGGTCTGAGGTGGTCTCTATACTACCTATCAACCCTACTGATTTATATATATTTAGATCTATTTAAAAAATAAATAAAAAAAATAAAATAAAAATAATTTGAGTCACACGCTACATACACGTGATATTGTGGGAAATTCGTTGAGATGATTTCCCAAGCGTAACTACATATTTATTCGAACGTATTCAAATGTCGGCCATTGTGCATTGGTCTTCGTACAAAATATTACACCCTGTCTTTTAAATACAGCGCACCAACATAACGGCACTTAATAAACGCCGTGAAATTCCGAAATGGTACAGAAATCGGTGAGATCCTCGGCATCTCGCGCCCGGCCGATATTAAATATATTTTATGGTGTTATTTGAATACGGGCACAGGGGTTAACATGCCCGTTTCGAAGTTTATTTACCTATACTTTCCATAATATTGGGTTTCAACTTTTTACGACAAGCAGTGTGGAAAATATTCTCAGTTGAAAAGTGTGAGACGTTCCTTCCTTTGGAAGTGTCGCTTCTCCAAATTTTATGTGTAGAACAACCAACTGTCGCACATGTCGATACATTGTAGCATACATTTGAAAGTTATAATATTCAGACGAAATTTGTCATATTTCTAACCGACTTCAAAATAGTGGAGGTTTTCAAATATTCGTGATTTTTTACTCTCTAATACTATGGAATGGTGGAAAATCATCAATTTCTCAACGGGTATCATGTACAGAGTGCACACGTGATGTGTCTGTATGTATGGCGTTCGCCGTATCCTTTTTGTATCCTCTCTACAGCCCAAACTATAAGTCCTTTCGCCTTCATATTTACATCATACGTGAAA
Source organism: Molanna angustata (assembly GCA_963576475.1). Lineage (NCBI taxonomy): Eukaryota > Metazoa > Arthropoda > Insecta > Trichoptera > Molannidae > Molanna > Molanna angustata. The sequence continues at coordinate 6,990,481 of OY754977.1, read as the reverse complement.
AGTAGACTTAGAGCTGATTAGTTTTCCATAGACAACCGTCAATTTCTTCTCTATGATTTCATCATTTACATTGTTTTTTTTTGTGTCCTCTCTACAGCCCAAACTATAAGTCCGATTGACTCATATATGCAATACCCATAAACTTGCTGATTAGTTTTCCATAGATATCCGTTAAATTATTCTCTAAGATTTCATCTGTCGAAATTTTAAAAATGCTCTCACGGACTGGAAAATTGAGTTTTTTTTCATATTATTAGAATTTTTGATACAATAAATAAACACTCTTCAAAAATGCATTCAAGGATTGTCAAATATTAAAGAAAACAAAACTATGGTCTGTTATATCTTCTTCTTCTTCTTCTTCCTAGCCTTCCCTCCACTGCTGGATGTAGGCCTCTTCCATTTGTCTCCATTTTCCTCTATTCTGTGCCGCTTCAATCCATTTCTTTCCGGCGATCGCAACAATATCGTCGGCCCATCTCTTCTGTGGCCGACCGACACCCCTTTTGTCTTCCCATGGCCTCCACTTTAAGACTTTGGGAGTCCATTTTGAATTTGGCTGTCTGGCCACGTGTCCTGTTATTTCAATGTGAAATAAATTGCAAAATGTATAAAACAGAAGTCATAGCTTCTGTATGGGAAAATTGAGTGATCAACTTCATATTGATATTGTTTGTGTCTCTATAGACAAGTGTATTTTTTACTCTCCACTTCTATCTTACTCAAGGGGTAGGCAGTGAGAACCTAACACCGCATTCTTCTATCTTGACACATACATCGCCTCATCAACATTGATACAGTGTCTCATACATGCTCATCATACTAGTAATGCATTTTTTACATCAATTTCTCAACAGGTATCATGTAGAATGTGCACACTATGAGTTTTGTGTCAATGTGTATGGTGTATTGTAAAAGCTTTTTTCCCCTGGGAATCTAGATTGTCAACCTTTCAAAAGGTCGTGCACAAAAATGCTTGTATAGAGCATCGTATTTGTGTATCCACCTCAAGGGAGCTTTACAATTATAATATAAAATTAAACATTGTACATTGTTAGTTATTTTTTTTAAATAAATAAGTTTTATACCGAGTTTAAGTTTTATAATGAGTTTTACAATCATAACTTAGAACTAAACTCTAACTTTTATTAACTAATTGAGTTTTTAAATGAGTTTTACAATTATAACGTAGAACTAAACACTATATTTTTTAAAATTAATGAGTTTTTAATGACTTTACAATTATAATTTAGAACTATACACTACAAATTTTATTAATTAAATGAGTTTTTAAATGAGTTTTACAATTAGGTACAACTTTGAACTAAACACTTTATTTTTTTTAATAAATGAGTTTTAAATGACTTTTACAGTTATAACTTAGGACTAAACACTACAACTTTTATTGATTAAATAAGTTTTAAACGAGTTTTACAAAATCACAACTAAGAACTAAACAATATATTAAAAGTTTTAAATGACTTTTACAGTTATAACTTAGAACTTAACACTATAACTCATTTTAAATAAATGAGATTTTAACTTACGATGACAATTCTGGAGAGATCATGTGAAGAGGATGAATCCAGAAAGGCTGCCAAAGATTGTAATGCGTGAGATACCAGAGGGACGCCGACCACCGGGAAGACCTTCAAAGAGATGGAGGGAGAGCTGGACATCCTCGTCCCAGGACCTGTAAAACAGATCATAGATCTACAAAAAGAGGAAGAAGAAGAATATTTTACCTGACTTTTGAAACAATTATAACTTTGCTCAAAACACTAATTTTTTTAAGTAAGTAAATGAGTTAGCAATTATAATTAAACACTATAACCTTTTTTTATATAAATGAGTTTTTAAGTACCTACATACATTAATTTTTTTAATCATTTATTTGCCTACATCATATTTTGTCATTTTGGAAAAATAACCAAATTCTACACACTTCTATCCTTGCATATATATTCCATTCGTCGATTCCAATTATTCTATGAATTCGTTTATGCAATATCATTTCGTTACGATGGAGTAAAGTTTGGAGAATGTGTAATTTAACTTTGCGTAATGAGAAATACAATATTATAAATTTATTTATACTTAGTTACTTCAGAAACTGGGATCGTATTAACTTTTCATCAAAGCCCAAAAACTTGTATAATATGTTATGTAATATTATACCTACACACACAACAATACAAATTTGTCTAAGAAATATGATTTACACCCTGAGTTTGGGTAAGTTTCAACGGGTTGTTTTGGGATAATGTCAAGTCTTAAGGGGTAACAAAAAATATTGTTCATAAATCTAAATACAAGATCTACGTAATATTTTTTTCATGACGTGACTTCTCCAACTGTTTATTTAATATTCATTAAATGAATTAAATATGATTGTTATTGAGGGCCGTGAAATAAGTATTTATAGAGAGAACGTTCTCTAAATCATCGTAGTTCATTTCGACTAAATGGTAAATGGGCTCTTATTATTTTTACATATTTATTTCATTTTATACTATATTTTACTTTTCAATGGACTTTATTGACGGAACTTCATAGTACCTACATTACTAAAATTATTATTAAAAAAAAAGTTTTGTGGTGTATTTATCAATAAACAAACCAATGCAATTTAAGAGGACATATTATAACGCTAAACTTAGTGACTGAAAACATGATATATTAAAACCGCCCAATGCATTATGAAGTTACGCGTAAGTAAGGGTAAATATCGCGTGCGTTTAAAAAGGTTTATACGTGATTTAAATTATCGGAAACCCCAAATATGTTGATTTTTTACATTTTAAGAACAAACTTTAGTTGAAATGAAAAAACTTTATCGGTCATTCACTTTGATTTTATGTACTCTTTAAGCGTATAAAATATTTATTTGTTTACGACACATGGTTATGGAGTAATTTAACAAAAATGCTGTAAAAAAGGATATTTTTAATCATTTATTTATGGGAATTAAGGCTGAATTTTAAATTTGTATGACGAACATTCACTAGAGAAATGTTGAAAAGACTTATACTATTATTTCTAGATACACACTGTTTAACATATTTGAGGGATTTGGTTTGAAATTGAGGTGTTTAGGTTTATATGCCCCCTTAACACTGTTTATTTTATATTAATCGATATATTTACAATAAGTAGAACACATTAATTTACTTTAATTTGGCACACGTATTATTCTATACTTACAAATAATTTATAATAAATTGACACAGTGTGAACGCTTTCAAGGTTGAACGAAGAATTATCGCAGATTTACGACAACTAACGACATGACCCGACATTCACTGTCGTTGGGCAAGTACATACCTATGTACTCAGTGGTATCAAGTTTATACCACAAGTTTAAAGTCTCAGAAATTATAAGAGTGGAACTAAAAACCCCTTTTTATTTAACCAAATCAATTTTTATCAACTATGCTAAAATTTAATAAAATCGACACATATTTTTAAAATAATAAGGAATATTTTCATAGTATCATATACACAAACATTGGATTTTTTTCTCTATCAGGAGTCAATGATATGTAATGCTGTTTATATATTTGTAGTAATATTCACGTAATTAGGTACACAGATATTGAAAATATTTATTCATTTATTTTATTTTATTTAACAAGTGCTATGTCAAATAATTATTTAACACGCACCCAATAACAAGTTGCCACATTCTGGAGTCTTACGATTTGTACCTATCTTCTCACAGATCCATACTGAAAATACAATTAAAAACTGTGTCTCGAACGGGAATCGAACCCGGGACCCTTGGATCAGCAGTCAGATACCTAACCAACTGAGCCACGAAGGCGGCCGACAGTATAAAGATAAATCAGTTTTAAAGTATAAATTATTTTCTCTTTATAAATATGCCTACATATATTATTCTTAACAGGTACATATTGTTAGAAAATTTTTATAGTAAGGTTAAACAACAATCTATTTGTTTAAAAACCATGCTAAAAGATATTGTTTTTAGTAAATTTAAATAAAAAAAAACATTTGTTCTCTCATTACAAATATACCTTCAATAATATTATTTATTTAACCAACCTATTCTAGCCAAAAGTTTTATTAGAACAGGCTGGTTTGATTTGTATGTGGTCATTATTGCGACTCGCGTGAGTGAGTTGCATTATATATTATGTTATTGCGCCATATATCAGTTTTTTGAATAGATTAAGTCACGACCATGTGGGCTCGCACCCAAGTGTTCATCACAACCAAGAGGGCTCGCAACCAAGTGTCCCGCACCCAAGTTTCCGTCGCACCCAAGTATCCCGCACCAAAGTGACCGCAGCCCAGTGTGGAGTATTTTTAAATGACGGTTATGTTTGTATCTATGTACATAGTTCGTTGATTTAAGGTGATAAAGTTAACCCGGAATGTATTCAAATGTGAGAATTCGAATATACTGGAAGAATTTCGCTAATCCTTGGGCGCCAGGATGATCTGTCCTGTATTGTCGGGGCTGATATTAGGGCTTTATCTATGAGCTTACTCATACTACCCCACCACGTGGATTGTGGACGTCCTTTTCCTTTCCTGTTTTCTGGGAGTGCTAGAGCATGACATGACCATTTTGCCTTCTCATTACATGTCTATACCAACTGAGCCGTCTCTCTGTGAGTTTTCTGGTATTGGGTGCACTCCAAAGCATCCTCTTATTAGCTTATTTCGAATTGAATCAAGCTTTGTCACCCCTCCTGCCCATCTCACCATTGTCATTTCATTTACATGTGTTTTTTTTTTAATTTTATTTTCATAAAAGTTTTACATAATAATAATTGTGATCTAACTAGCCTACAGACTATCAGTGAGTTCCCATATCCCAAACAAAAAGGTCAAGTACATATTGCATTTCTTAAGTTACAGTATTAAAATTATAGTACGGGATATATGTTTTTTTTATTTAATTACTACTTATAAATGAGTCAAAGGTTTTTATTTACTTTCTACAATATTTTTTTTAAATATAGATTTAACTGAGGATATTTTATCAAATTTATCCATACCACTTGTAAGGGCGTTAAATATTTTCGGTATTCTTACTTTCAGTGTCCTTTCACCGTAATAATTTGTCCATCTGGGATTTATTAATTTATTTTGCACAACTTGTCTGGAATTATATATATTTTTTACATGAAATTCATATTCATTAGTAGTAGTAGTATGCAGTATTTCAAACTTACAAAAATATTATTGATAACAACGATAATATAGACATAATAAGCTCCCGTCCTCGCTCAGAGGGACAAATTAAGGTTCCAAAATACAATACATCAACCATGCAGCATCACTATTCTTACCTAGGAATAAACTGTTATAATAAACTTTCTTTAGATATAAGAAAAATTAAACCTTTTATAAAATTTAAAAAAGTGTAAGTGCAATAATTTTATATTCTCAAATCAATGTTAAACAATTATGTATCTAATATAATAGCTTTAATGTACCTATTATGGACCTGAAATCATTGCTACGCTCTTCCTCCGCTGAACACGAGATTTACTCTTTCAGTGGAGTAATACGTACCTATAATATAAATGTATTAATTATAAGAAATATTATATACCTTTTGTACCAAAATATTATTTGCAATAAATAAATAAATAAATGATTTAATATGATTCTATAAATGTATAATATGTTAATTGGGAATATTCCTGTTACACTGAATATCATTTCATCATCGCCTTTACATTTAGATAAATCTGATTTAGGTATTATTAGTTTTAATAATCTCGCTTGTAATGATTTAACTTTGTCTACCTACATACGATTTAAATGATTTACCCCATACCTCTATGCCGTATAGAATTAAGGATTCAGCAAGTGATGCATAAATTAGCTTTAATACTGTATTTTTTAAAACATATAGTTTAGCTAATACATTTCTAAGTTTACTACAAAGTGATAGAATATGTGGTTGCCAATTAAAGTGTTTGTCAATGTTCATACCTAGATAAATTTCAGATTCTAATTGAAGTATATTTTCACATGGACAAGAACCAGTTAGGTATATATTTTTGTGTATATAGACATTCATAACTATGTGATTTTATAATGACTTACTTGTTTTTTACCTATGTCTGGTGAGGTTATATGTATAAATTTAGTTTTTTTTGCATTAATTTTTGTTCATATGTGCCTTTTACTGTCCAGCACTCCACACCGTTTGTCATGGCAGGTCTCACAGCTGTTTTATAAGACTTGCTCTTAGTTTTAATTGGCATACATGGATCACACAGAACTTCCGCGAGTGTCAGTCAGTGAGACGTTGACATCCACGTTGATCCACGCTGACATCCGCTAAGAGAATCGACCCCAAGTAGCTACTTGAAGTTTGTCACCTTGGCCACGACAGTGCCATCTTGGAAGCACACCGGTGCTGCGCCTGATATTCCACTATAGCAGGGGTGGCCGACTTAATTAGATCCAAGATCTACTGATTACTGAGGAAGCCCTGTGCGATCTACCAATTACATACTTCTTGAAATTTTAAAAGAAACAGCATGGTTCAGTACACAGTTAAGTAGAATTTTTTTATTTTATTAAGAGGGAAAACATAAAACTGAAAATTATTCTTAATAACTACTTATGTAGGTATATTAGTGTGAGCACTGCGTCTGAGCATCTTACGCTAGATTAGCAAAATCAGGTTTGTAGTTGGAAATTGCCAACCTTAAAGAACCCAGTGTATGAGCGTCTATCAAGCGAGAACGGTGTTTATTTTTTGTTTGTTATAAGTAGGAAAATGCTGACTCACTTAAACATGTTGAACCAAAACACGAATGCAATTGTTCAACACATTTCATCAAACATAGATATTTCTCGTTGGAAACCAATGCGCAGAAATCTAGATCTATAAAGTAACGTGATAACGTGAACGTAACGTGATGCGTGCAGCAGTTGGTGATTACGTTGCGCAGTCTGTTCTACGTATTTATGTATGTTTATATTTCTTGCCTTGCCACGATCGACTGGACTAATAGTCGCGATCGACTGGAATAATAGTCGCGATCGACCGGTTGACTACCCCTAAACTATAGTAGTTGTATTTCATAAAATCAGTCTTTATTCAGCTACTGCCCAAATTTATTTATTTATATATTAGGATCAGTATACAGTCAAATTAAAAATTAAAGCAATACAAACATACCTATACAAAAAATAAGACCAATAATATAATAGTAATAAAATTATTTTATTATGCAAAACAAATCACATAATAATGTGGCGGACTTATTGCCCTTAGGTAATTTCTACCAGTCAACCACACTAGTAAATACAATAGTAGGTACCTACGAGAAAGTAACAAAATACATATAACAAAAAATAAAAATAAATAGGTATACATGAGAAAGAAAAGGAAAGTTATACAAAAATGTAAAATGTCATACAATAAACATAAATTAAAATAATAATGATAATGTTCAAAAATAGGAAAAGGATGGGTTGGGAAGGGAAAAAAATTTCTAAATTTCGATTAGTCGCAAATTATTTAGCTACAAGTGTTACTTTTTGATCATTTATCTAATCAATTGAACATAGTTATATAAGGCTGTTCAGCGAACGCAAAATTTCTAAACTCAATCTTATTTATATTTATATTAAATTAAATAAATTAAATTGAAATTTCAAATAAAATTTTTAAAATTTCTAATTTCAATTATGTTTAGGGTGTTTAAACCCTTTCTTAACCGAATTATGAAAACGTTTACAAAACAAAATGAAAATAATAATAAATACAAGATTAAAAGGAAAACACAATTGAAAAATAATAATATCAATGTCCAGAAAAATTAAAAATGATGGGATGCGCGAGAAAGGAGGATAAAGGAATTATAGGTATGAAGATAAGAAGTGTAACTCGAGAAGGTTCTTGAAGTACATTAAGCTAGGAGCTTCTCTTATACCATTGGGTAATTGGTTACACATCCGAGCTGCTTGTATTGTGAACAAGTAAGTGTAGGAGGACTTAGGTGTGAGAGTGTACTTCAGTGCCTGGTAAAGTAAGGAAAGTCAATTAAGTACATACTAATCACAAAAGTATATAACAATTTATAAAAAATATTACTAAAAACTAAAAATAAAAAAATATTAATAAAATAGGTACCTATGTAAAAAAAATTACCATAATAAGTACTTAACTATTTTTTAAACAAAATAGTAAAATGTTAATTAGAAGAATATTAATGAAAAATAATAAAAAAAAGTAATTAAAAAAGTTTTGAAAAAGTAATGAAATATGATAAGGATGGGTGATGGGGTAAATATATTCATTTATCGTTGTATATGTATGTAGATTTTTAATCTCGTAAAATTAAAAGATACAAATTGAAAAAAAAGTGCACTTTTTATAAGATTGAATAAATAATAAATTAATGAAAAATATTACACAACGTTGGACAATCCACCGATTTTATTTTGACATAATAATTACATTGTTGTGTCGAATATATTTCAGTTGCGAACTTTCTAGAAAACTTGACTCTTATACAAACGATCGTAAAACAAGTAAAAAAGCTTCGAAGCGCGGCTTTAAATCACTATTGCCGTTCGACAGGCGTGAATTATGGCAGAATGGTGTTAAGGCTTTCATTTTTTTTTCATATGATTCATACATATAAAATTATAAACATGTATAAAAAGAAAATAATTCATTTTATGTATGACAAGCAGTATGATTTCAAATATTATATTACGGATAAAGCTCGAATACAGTGGCGGCTGGTGATCTTAAATCTTACATGGGCTTAAAAATATAATTTTACCTACACAAAAGAGATATGAACTTTCAACAGGAATTCGAAAGTTGATATGTGACACAATATTATTTTCGTACATTAAAATTATCAGTGGTTTTCATAATTCTTTTGTACGTCGGAAATTAAAACGTGAACTTGATCATTTATGATGAATAAATTTTACAATAAAATGCATAGATAAATTATAAAATAATTTTTGACATCTAATAAATTTTGATCATACAAAACTGAAAAATAACTTCTGGCAACAGCCGCAAGACTGCTTTCTGATTATACAGTTTTTTTGCTTAATATCAATTTTGTTTTTTTTTATTATGATATCAATTTATTAAACAGTTATACTTATATATTTCGGATGATTTATAGTTTAAACTTTGAAATATTATGATATCAATTATGTGAGCCTCAATGAATTGCAACTGCTAACCTAGCGTTACAGGCGTAAGACGACAAATTACAATATACTACAGGCGTAAGAGGACAAACATCAATTAGAAAAATAATGTGTTCCCAAGTTTCAATTTCCTTCATTTTTTTTAATCTTTTGAACAAAATATTTGGGGGGTTGAGCCCGAGAGCCCTTTAAAAAGAGCCGTCACTGCTCGAATACCACTAATTCACGTGAAGAACCGACTATTTTTTATTTTTTTTTATTATAAGTATTTGACTATTTTTTTTATTTTTTTTATAATATAGCTTTTCGAGCAACGAACAGGTAAGTACGATCTCAAATAAAAATTTAACACGGCCCCATTAAAGTTGCCACATTTTGGAGACTAACGATATTAATCGCCTCGCAGATCCAGACTGAAAACACAATTAAAAACTACGTCTCCACCGGGATTCGAACCCAGGACCTTTTCATCAGCATCCAGATACCTAACCAACTGAGCCACGAAGGTCGGCGATACCTATAATATTCTTATTTATTTAACGAACTCTTTCTAACCAATGGACATATTCTGTACGTCCACAGGACCCTTTTCAGGAGCCACATTAGACAGGAATAATTCATTGTTTTTTTACCAGCAGTATGTACATGTAACATCAGTACAAAGGTGGTTAAGTTGATTAAGGTACAATTAATTTGTTATTATTTTTTATTATATTGTTTAAAAAATATTATTGTACGTTGCGCATTTTTTTAAATAAATGCTATAAATATGTACCCTTGGTAATGGTGGATTTCGAAGATATTGAGTATGTGAGTAACAAGTCCAAAATGCTATTCAGATTGACTTTATTTCACATACAAATTATTATAATTACAATTACAATATAAACTATACAAATTAATAGTTCTCGAAATATGCACGCAAATTTATCACAATAATAGCTACACGATGTACACTGTGTTTACGCTATCGGCCTGGGCCAAAGAATGACGCGCTGTTCATTCAATATGTCGAATGCATCCGACTACGCATTCGGGAATCTCCGTCGACACGAAGATTTATCACAGAAGACAACAGCCTTCAAAGTGTCGAAAATTGTTATTTTCAAGTTAAATAAATTGTTTGTCTCTTTTAACGATGTGTGTCGGGGATTTCCACCATCCAAAGTGCCGGTCAAAAAAAAAAACACGTTTTATACTATATCTCTTCATACTATAACTAACACTTTGACACTTTGAATGCTGTTATCTCCGAAAGCCACCATATTATCATATTAACCCAGGTTTCATAATATTATCTAATCATTTTTACCTGCTGTATTATCCTTTAACAAAATAAAAAATCAGTCTTCATTTTATAACCTAATTTTGTCTGTCGCTGGCTCTAGATCTAATATTGCTATGTATAATAATTCTAATAACTGCACCCGAACCGAGTTTTTTGCAATTTCTTCCAAATATACAGTGTTTCCAGCCCAGAGAATCAATATTCGCGTGAGATATAAATTTAAATAAATTTCTCCTTTGCCGGGGATCAAACCCAGACGCCCTCGCTGAAGCAAACGGTTTGCCAACTGTGCCATGGCGGTAATACACAGATTCGTTAAGCAAACAACAACAGAAATGGTTCCTAAATATATAGTTTTGTACCCAGGAAGAGAAGCAATGCTATCGATATGGTCACATAACTTCCATACGTGTGTATATTACATGGTTATTTACATTTGAACCCTTTTGCAATAAATTTTCTAGATATGCAAAACAAAAGATAAACATATTACATATATGTATGTATGCGAGTTCATACCAGCAGCATTGGAAATAATATAACTTAAGTTTACCAAATATTCCATACTGGCACTTTAGTAATAATATACACTTCCTTGCAAAATGGACGAGTTCATCACCATGTGGCAAATATTCCATACTGGCACTTTAGTAATAATATACACTTCCTTGCAAAATGGACGAGTTCATCACCATGTGGCAAATATTCCATACTGGCACTTTAGTAATAATATACACTTCCTTGCAAAATGGACGAGTTCATCACCATGTGGCAAATATTCCATACTGGCACTTTAGTAATAATATACACTTCCTTGCAAAATGGACGAGTTCATCACCATGTGGCAAATATTCCATACTGGCACTTTAGTAATAATATACACTTCCTTGCAAAATGGACGAGTTCATCACCATGTGGCAAATATTCCATACTGGCACTTTAGTAATAATATACACTTCCTTGCAAAATGGACGAGTTCATCACCATGTGGCAAATATTCCATACTGGCACTTTAGTAATAATATACACTTCCTTGCAAAATGGACGAGTTCATCACCATGTGGCAAATATTCCATACTGGCACTTTAGTAATAATATACACTTCCTTGCAAAATGGACGAGTTCATCACCATGTGGCAAATATTCCATACTGGCACTTTAGTAATAATATACACTTCCTTGCAAAATGGACGAGTTCATCACCATGTGGCAAATTCTTCCAACTAACCTGGGGGGCAAGTCTGGTCCGACCGGCGAAATCAAAACCCTCACGATTACCCATATCATGGATATAATTAATATATGGAGTTCTATAATATCTTAAGTATATCGTAGCTGTGAGGCACCGGCTTAGAATAGTGCTTCCACTCTTTTCTATTATTGTTTTCGAGTGTCCCGTAAGAGCCGGGTAATCGAAAATACAACAGGCAACAATAACATCTCACATAGTTCAGCAATGAGGTTCACCACCCATTCTGAATATAGTGCCTTTTTAGGTGAGGCGAGACTGGTGTGTGAGTATACACAGATATATTGTGCTCCCTTTTATAAGGCAATGCACACCCGCACACCTTTCGCTGGTTACCCCACATTGTGGGATATGCCGTGATGGTATGAATGAACTTTAATATTTTTAGATGTCATAGAACTACATATGATAATTACATCTCACACTCAGGTCATCTGAATCACAGAAAATAGCAAAATAAAAGCAGTCCCTTAAAAAGTTGGCCAGAGACAAAAAGATGCTTATTATGATCGATAATTTAGTGTTAGTGGAATAATTGGAATAGATATACTCCAGCAACCATTATTTTGTTAATAAGTTGTATTATTTTTGTTTTATACTAGATGTAAGAAACTGTATTTATTTTTTTACATCTAAATAATGTATCCATAACTTAATATATTATTAGTATCGTCATCTGTAATTGAAGTAAGCATTTCATCCTCTTTGTAAATACCTAGAGTATCAGCTATTCTTCAATCTTTTGAGTCGTCTTTCTGATAGAAGACGTCCTGGACAATCAACATTTCTCTATTTTTCAATGTAATTTTCAGTATTTTATTAGAAAAATCTTCTAAAAAAATATTTATTTATTAATGTTGAATCTAGGTATATGAAATAACTATCATTCGTTTTCTAACAAGAAAATTCTTATCAATACGTACCTACCAATTTAATATCGATGAATGTATATTTGTATGTATGTATGTAGGTATATATGATTCAACTCCCAGAGAAGCAAGCGGCTTATGTCACTCGCTCCATTACATTACCCGGCTAATAGGTATAAATTAACAATCCGACTATTTGTATAGGAGCGGAACCATAGGATAGACAAACTTTTACTTTGCCATACTTACATTTATCAATTAAAACTTTTCGACTAGCTAATCTCGTGTTCATCTCTCCCGCTTTAATACATCTTCTCAACTTCTGATACCCTGGAAGATCAATCTACAAAACAGCACATTCTTTTTTTTTGTATCGTCGTCATCTTCGTTTCCATATACCAAAAAAAGTAGGTGCCTCTGTCTCAAATTGACTACGCCCAGGGAGTAGGTCCGTCCATCCATCTCAGCCTGGATCTCCCCATGCGCTTCCCACCCTCTGGTCTACGGTGAAGGACTGTTCTGGCGGGAATTTGCTCACTCATTCTCTCCACGTGTCCAAGCCATCTGAAATTCCTAATCCTGATATATTTTTTTATATCTGACTGCTGATCTAAAAATCCCGGGTTCGATTCCGGTTGGAGACACAGTATTCAATTGTGTTTTCAGTCTGGATCTGTGAGACGATTAATATCGTAAGTCTCCAGAATGTGGCAACTTGTTATTGGGTACGTGTTAAATTAATATTTGATATAGTACCTGTTAGTTGCCCGAGAAGTACCTTATATAAAATAAAAAATATAAATGGCACAACCATGTGAAATACATACCTACTGGAAGATGAAAATGTAAGAGTATTGAACAATAGACAAGCACATATCAGACGATGCATGAATGTTAATGAAGAGATAAATACGTGTAAGATACTCTGTGGGAATTCATATATAATGAAATACAGATAAAGTATTTTATGACGTCAATCTGTTTACAGCGATTTTTTCAGACATATTGCAGGAACGACCCCTTATAACCTCGTGAAGCTCGTCGTTTCGAAAAGGGTAGAGGGTAAAGCATCCAGAGGTCAAAACCTTAAAAACTCATTTTGAATTTTTTGATTTCAAAACATCGAATGGGACGAATTTTCATTAGAATCTAATGAAGTTAAAGAATATTAATATATTTTTTAAATGTGAAGTATAACTTATAGTTTGGGTTGTAATAACGACATAATTTTCATAGTTCGTCATATTTTATTTATATATTTTATTTTATTTTATTTTATATAGGTAATTTATTTTATTTCATACAGTAAGTACATGCATACAATTATTAAAAGTTAATAAATAAAAAATCAAATTTAACATGTACCTCTTACGTACTAATATCAAAAGAAGACAATAAAAAGTGTGAATTAGTGTGGGTGTCATACGTCATTCAGACAAACAATGCACTCTCTTCATTATAATACTGAAAAATTGATCGAGTATAAATGTAAATCTATCAACAATATATTCAAAATAGAATTTTTTCTCTTCACTAACCCAAGGGGATATAGTGGGGAGTAATGATTTCGCAATTTTAAGGCTATTTTTTTATTGAAGATTATCAACTAGTATCATGCTGAGATTCTATTCTCTAAGTTTCATCACAATGTATCTGTGTGTGTGTGTGTGTGTGCTATGTGTTGTGTGCTGCGTGCTGTCGGCGTGTTTATACTTAAATTCACTTGGACCCCATTAGATTTTGTAGGATATCTGAATAGTGCTTCTCAATATTTTTACCTATCAAATATTTCAAAATGGACCCAAGCTCAGGAAAATTAAAATTTGAAATAATTATTTTCAAATTGGTAAAAAGGCACATCACTTTCATAATATGGCATTGAAGAATTATCAAGTTTTCATAATAAAATATTTAACTCATTTCATGAAAATACTGAATATATTCCATAAAAAATTTGAATGCTTTATAGAATGACTTGTTAACGTTGGCCACAACCAACTCGTTTTTCATTACTATACATATATTTTTGTGTTAGCTATGTAGGTTTTTATTTTTAAGTTAATTCTTTTTTTAAGTAAATTCTTTATTCTATGATGCTATTTCAACATGTATATCTTATTTATGGTTGCTAGTATCAATGTAAAAAGCAATTTGTGTCGTCAATCAGGGGGGCTTGTCATACACGTTCCTTATCTGATTTGTTGAGATCAAAGCTTAGTATTAAATTGTCATTATTTATTGTATAAATAAATATAATTAATGAATTAATAATAATAAACACTTCCTTGCACCCTGCGCAAGTGGCGAGTGTATTTCCTTATGGCAATTTCTTCCAACTAACCAGTTTTATCAGTGAATCGATTTTCAAATTATATGTTTAATTTTGGGGATTCATTAGCAGCAAAGTTAAGCATCTCTTCCTCGCTCAGTCTTCGGCGACCTTCTTCAACTCTGTGTAGGAGGTACACTACATGTCCTCGCACACATGTTTCAGATACTCCCAGCGGGGACGCCCTATGCCAGTTATGAATCCCGTTTCCAATGTGTTAACAAAATTAATACTCTACATAATCTCCATCGTGGCTATCGGATTTCACTGCCTATTTAAGTTGTGTCAATTATGGGTTCTGAATTCACTTGAAATTAATTTGTGATATCAATTTCATATCGAAGAAATTTCAATCATTGTTTCGTCAAACCTGAATGTGATGTAAATTCACGTTTGTGATTGTGAATTCCACATATGTATATTATATAACAGAGTGACATCCAATCTTGATTTTGGCATTTGACTCTGACATTGTGTTGATTGCTGAAATTGTAATTTCAGGTAACTGGTAATTGTAATTCCAGGTAACTGTTTTGAGTGCTTCTTCTACCCTAACACAATTCTAAATATTATTTATTTTTTGTCGGCGTCAAGTAAATAGATTTTACCTTCATTATTTATAATTTCAGCTGCTAATAGATGTTTCTACGCCCTACAAAAGCAGCTAAGGTCAAAACTGGTTAGGAGAAACGCAAAGATCCTTCTGCACAAAACACTCATCAAGCCAGTCCTCACGAATGTTTCCGAAACCTGGGTGATGACTAAACAAACTGAAGGATCCACAGCGGATTTTGAGAGAAGGATCCTTCGAACGATCTACGGGCCAATAAAAGAGAATTATGGTTGGCGTCGTCGATACAACAGGGAGCTATATGAGACATATGAAGAGCCCGATGTGATCAGTTCCATCAAGATAGGACGCTTATGATGGGTTGGTCACATGTCATAATCCGAATGGACGACGACAACCTCACAAAACGACTCACACTTTCTGTGCCAAAAGGTCGAGGGAGACCAGGAAGACCAAGGACTCGATGGATGGACAGTGTCGATGCCGATGCTTCTACAATAGATATTAGAATCTGGAAAACGAAGGCAACGGATAGACGGGAATGGAGGAGACTCCTGGATTCAGCCACGTCTCACACAGGGCTGTCGAGCTTATGATGATGATTTATAATTTCAAAATAATATATTGTTATTGTTACATTCCGGCGTATTATTATTTTTTTGACAATTTCTGTAAATGTATTGAATTTTTTTTGTATGGCGTAGGTATGACATATAACGGGATATTTCGGGACTCTAATCAAATTAGTCCAAGAGATAGCAACGTTGGCGATGAATCATTTTTTAATAGCTATTTATTTTCATATCTTTTTTATTGAATATCGGTATGAGAAAGGTAAGCCTGGCACCTAAGAGTGATTTCGTTTACCAGTGCCAATCCCCTTTCTATAGGTGAAAATTGCAGATTTTTACATTATTTTTAGTAATTAACCAGTTGTTTGCTATAGGTCTTAATTTTATTTGATATTAAATAACACTTTACTAGTATTATACTATTTCTTATATTTATTTATACTAGTATTGAAATAGCAAACAGAATCCAACAAAATCTTACCACTAGAATGGCATTATCCTTAAACTATTGGCATTATCCTTAAACTATGGCATTATCCAGCAACATGGTTTTCTAAGAAACAGTTCCGTGTTATCAAATATGCTCATTTTCACTGAATATTTATCATTTAATATGGAGGATAAATATCAAATTGACGCAATATATACAGATTACTCAAAGGCTTTCGACAGAGTCGATCATGTTATATTAGCCAAGAAATTAAAATTAGTCGGGAGACACGGTGACTTACATAGGTGGTTTGTGTCGTATATTGAAAACAGGTCTCAGTCAGTAAAAATTGACAATTTCAGGTTCAATTTTAAGTTTATTCTATCTGGCGTTCCACAAGGCTCACACTTGGGACCTTTATTGTTTAATATTTACACTCACGATATCTACATGTGCTTTACAAAATCCTTATATGTCTCATATGCTGATGACATTCGTTAAAAATTCGTTCAATTGCAGACTGCCATAAACTTCAGAGTGACCTGGATAGATTATTATCACAATATTGCAAACAAAACAAACTTGACTTGAATATCTCAAAATGTAACAAAATTTCATTCACTCGTGCTAAAATACCAACTGCGTATTGGTAAATATTGTATTTTTGTGTAGTGGGTGCATGTATGTATGTATATGTAATGTATCAATATAATATTGTTAATCTCCAACCTCAAAACAGGCGTAGTCCTAGTGAGGTTGGGATTGTATTTATAAATAATGTAGTAAATACCTATCGAGACGGTATAAAATAAAATAAATAAATTAAAGGGCAATATTTTTTTTATATCGTTACTTTGATGACAACTTTGAAATTATCTTTGAAAGTTGTATGTACTGTTTGTCGTTCGCTGTTAATGAGAGCGGACATAATGCAGTTGATAGTTTGTTGTTATCGTTACATAGACATAATAACATCCTGGAAATGCAGCCATGTAGTAGCTTAAGACAAAGACAAGCAGGTTAATATCCGATTGCCTTTGACAAACATCATAGTTGGCAAAGAAAGTTTGTCATAATATCCTTCTACTTATCCCGGACTTATCCTTGGTTTAGGGGCGGTGAGACAAGACAAGCTGGTATGGCATGGTATGGTGCAGTTCTCTCTGCTTGCCTTTCCAATCCTTTCCTTTCCTTTAGCTTTGGAATCAACCCTTTATTCCGACCATGTAACATTCAATTTTCAGTGCTTTCAGGATAATTCACAGGGTGGTAGAAATGTTATTTAACAAGAAATATTTTGCGAATTTTATTATTTTTTACTGAAACAATTCTTTCACCATCATAGTTTTACATGCTTTTTCGTGCTCTTTATGAATACTTGAATTAAGCAGAAAATAATATCTATCAAAAATAATATGTTTTCTTGATGAAAAATAATATATTAGAAACATTTTGGTAAATAATTTGCCTGATGAAGGCAATTAAGTTACCATGACTGTTATGATTTGAAGCCAATTATGTAAGTAACCATGACTGTAATGATTCAAAGTCGATTAACAAACCATGACTTTAATTATTTTAAGTCAATTATATCAGTGACTATGACTGTAATAATTTGAAGCCGATTATCTAAATTACCGTGACTGTAATGATTTGATGCCAATAAACTAACCATGACTGTAATGTATCGTTCCAATTTTAGTATATGTACTGCCTAAGCAAGTACCATGACTATAATGATTTGAACCCAAAAGAATGACCGGCCGCTCATTCAATATACGAATGCGTCCGACTCCGCATTCGGGAATTTCCGTCGACACGAAGATATCTCACAGTAACCATGACTTTTATGATCTGAAGACAATTAAGGAATCGTTTCTGTAATGATTTGAAGCCAAATAAGTTTCCATGACAGATATCCCAACAAAATTATTTTTCAATTTACTTTACGAATTACAATAATAATAGTAGGTAGGTATATAATAATAAACACTTTCTAGTTTATTGCCATATGGCAATCTCTTCCAATTAACCAGTGTTTCTAGCTTAGAGAACCAATATATGCATAAGAAATGAATTTAAATAAATTTCTCCTCTCCTGGGGATCGAATCCAGGACGCCCGCATACAAACTAAACGGCTTGCCAACCGAGCCACGGTGATCGGCAATCGACATAGTCAAAATACGAATATTTTAACAAAAACCGATGGAAATGTTATTCGACACTTATTTCTTGGCATTAAATTATAAAGATAATATATATGATATTGGAATCCACAATATAATATTTATATCCACAATATTATATCATTCGATATTATATCATTCGATAAATAAATCCACAATATTATATCATTCGATAGCAATCCACAATATTATATCCACAATATTGTGGATTTATTAATTTGATATGATGGAATCCACAATATTATATCATTCGATAGCAATTTTTCTGCTTTACAGTGTGATAAACTTTGTTTTGTAAAATTAATTGAATTAGAAAGGCTGTTGTGGAAAAAGTGAATAATCATCGGAAAACTGTGAGAAAATTGAAAACGCTGCTCTTCCCGATTGTCAAAGTGATAAAATTTTGTTTGTAAAATATAGAGGGTATCAACCCGAAGAAAAAACGTCGCGGAAGCGCTACTCTAATTCCTAACGCTGAGGAAGGAAAATGATTTTTCCGTAGTGAAAATTTTCAAAGTTTTTCCAAAGAAATTTTTTTTTATCTTTTTGCAGTCCATTTGAAAAGTGCTACAAAACTAGATTTTTAGTTTTCGAAATAAAATAAAATCAATAAAGTTATACCAGTTTATATCTGAAAAGTGATATTTTAGTGAAGTGCCGCTTTTGGTGATGGGTATGTGTTGTTTATTTATACACCATTAGAAAGCCCATCAAATTTGGCACAGAAAACCTCGCGGGATCAATGTTCTATCTTACAAGGTTTGAAAGTTATCTATGAAAATAAGCTTTTTCTCATACTAAATAGAGCTCTGTTGAGCCCCTACCCACATACCTATACCTACTATATATGTACATAATATACAAAGAACATAGATTATATATACAATTATAATAGTGGCCATACAGTCATGTATACAAATTATTATCTAATAGTATCCTACTTATATTCACGGCAAACGATTTTTACCAAAATTATTTAAGATGAAATGTAAAATCTGTAACAGCGAAATAATTGCCGAAGACAAAATTACTTGCAAGGCTTGTGAACATAATTTTCATTTTGCCTGCTGTGGTATGAACGAGCAAAATTTCAGAAAGATGGGTCATAAGAAACATACTTGGAAATGTCAAAGGTGTAAATTTCCTCAAATGGCCGCAACAAACTCTGAGAGTATATCCATCATAACAAAGGAACAATCAACACCTGTCGGCCATACCGGCACACAGTCTATTGAATCAGCCCAGTTGCAACCAACAAATGCTGATTTAATGCTGATGCTAACGTCGCTGAGAGATGATTTTTCTATGATCTTTAATGAGTTTCAAACCTTTAAAGCTAACGTTGAATCAAGTAAATTAATGATGGACATGCTTATTGAAAAATCTAAGGTTGTGGATTCTAAGCTGAATCTGATTGATGAGATCGAGAAAAGAATTGAAGCGAATGAGGAAAAAATGAAATCTCTTGAAGCTACATTGGAGAACCTTAGTATAAAGAGCCACCGAGAGGAGGCTCTTGAAGAGGAGGTTGTTTCACTCAGGTCTGCGATTGAACAACTGACAAGGGATGGCAACGATAGAGAGCAATATCAACGTTTAAGTAACTTGGAAATTTCCGGTGTACCAGTGGTGAAGGATGAATCCATAAAGGAAGTAATTAACAAAATTACATCAAAGCTGGATGTTGCTTTAACTGATTCCGATGTCGTCTTCTGCCATAGAGTGTCTTCGTGGAGTGAGCACAAAAATACTCCCCATAAGATAGTGGTGAAATTTAAAAATAGAGATATAGTTGACAATTTTATCTCAAATGTTCGAAAAAACAAAGGTTTGACAACCAAGGATCTGAACTACAATGGAGCCGAATCCAGAATATTTTTAAACTACCATCTTACTCCCACTAATAAAATATTGTTCAAACAAGCCAGAAGCAGTACCAAGATCAAGAATTATCAGTACTGTTGGATAAAGCGATGCTGCATATATATAAGGAAGAACTCCCAGTCACCAGTTATAATTATAAAAAAGGCTTCTGACTTGAATAAAATACTGTGACTATACACAAACCAGCAAACGCTTCTCAATGAACTGCCATATAATATTTCTTTGTTTCTTTATTCTATACTTAATTACTATGTATTTTTTCTTAAATTGTATGTCCCCCTTCCCTCGATCGCACAATCGCTCTTTCCTAATACTATTTCTACTACTTTTCGCATTCACACTCTTTCCTTTCCTTCTTTCATCTCCTACCCCTTTACATTTTTTTCTCTTCCCACTCTCTCCTCATACACGTACGTCCCAGAATCGCGTAATGGTGATTTTTCCACTAAGCTTATATTATATTTTATGTTTTTGAAATGGAATTAAAGATTTATTATCAGAACATCCGAGGTCTTAGAACAAAAACACATACTTTTCTGAATAATGTACTGAGCAATAATTACGATGTAATATGTCTTACAGAATCTTGGCTTAATGAAAATATTTATGACAATGAACTTTTCGATACTAGATACAATGTTTTCAGAAGAGATCGAGATTATAAAGATACAGGTCAAAAGCTCGGCGGTGGTGTGCTTATTGCTGTGAAATCGAACCTGTCCGCTAAACTGAATAGTGAATGGTGTACTGGTGGTGAGGATATTTGGGTTGGAATTCAGTCAAATAGTGGGTCTCGTATAAACTTATGCTGTGTATATTTGCCACAGGGTAATAACTATACTAATATGTTGAGCCTATTTTTCGATAACACTTCTGATCTAATGTTAAATTATCCTGACGACACGTTCATATTGGTCGGAGATTTCAACTTACCTAATATCACCTGGATATGCTCCAATGCATGTAACTCTTTATCTCCCTGTAACTATTATGACGCTACTAGTTCTCACTTTGTTGATCTTTTATCTTACAGCACTCTAAAGCAATATAATGGCATTATTAATGTGAATGGTAGAATATTGGATCTGGTTTTGGCTACTAACATATGCAATACTATAGAATGCACAGATCCATTGATCAATGTGGATATCCATCACAAACCCCTTATCATAACATTTGTTGCGGATACTGAACTCTTTGTGAAGGACCTGCCTAGGATTGCAAAACTCTTTCATAAGGCAGACTACACATCTATTAAGGAACATCTACTGGGTGTAGACTGGGAAGCACAATTCGTCACTTACAACGTGGACCAGTCCACAGAAATTTTTTATACCATCTTAAACGACTGTGTTACAAGATTTGTTCCGACTAAGCATATAACGGGGTCAAATAAATTCCCAAATTGGTTTTCAAAACCCCTTATTAAAATGGTCAAAGAAAAACTGAGAGCTCACAAAAGATGGAAAAGGACAGGATTTCCACTTGACTATGACGAGTTTGCACTACTGTGAACTAGACAGAAATCCTTGCAGATAGAATGCTATAATAATTATATCCAACAAACTGAAAGGTCTATCTCAAGTGACCCAAAGTTCCTGCATAGTTACATTAAATCTAAAAAACCCCAATCTTCGTATCCACTGAATATGTTTTACGATAAAGTAACTTCAAGTGACACAAGAATTATTTCTGGACTCTTTAGTGACTTTTTTCATTCCACATTTGTACGGGGCGCAGCCAAATTGCCTGATGTTCTATGTAAGAGTGAATTAGATATTTATAGTATACATTTCGAATTATCGAATGTGAATAAGAAACTTAAAAGTCTAGACTTAAATAAAGGACCAGGCGCGGATGGTATTCCTTCACTTTTCATTAGAAACTGTGCTAATGAGCTGGCAGACCCATTGTGTAGACTTTTTAAATTGTCATTCAGTTCGGGTGTTTTTCCCTCAATTTGGAAAATGTCATTTGTCACACCTATTTATAAGGCTGGTGATAAGCGTAACATAAAAAACTATCGACCGATCTCTAAGCTATGTGTGTTCAGTAAGGTGATGGAACAGATTGTGGTCGAACAGTTGATGCCTTCGATAAGGCCATTTCTTATACCTAATCAACATGGATTCTTTCCGGGTAGATCAGTCGAATCAAACTTGCTAGAGTATACGGAATACATTTTAACGTCAATTGGAGGGGGGGGACAAGTTGATTCCATTTATACGGACTTCTCGAAGGCCTTTGACAAGATCAATCATAACATATTAATACATAAATTGCAGTGTTATGGTGTGCACGGGGACCTATTGAGATGGTTGTCGTCATATGTGAGAAATCGATTACAAGCCGTTGCAATTAATAATTGTAGGTCGGAATTCCGTGAATGTGTTTCGGGCGTGCCGCAAGGTTCTCACTTGGGACCAATTCTATTTAGTTTGTATATAAATGATGTATCTAGCTGTTTCCGCTCGTCTAACTTCCTCGTTTATGCGGACGACATGAAAATTTTCAAGAAAATATGCAACCGGAATGACATAATCGCATTACAAGCAGATTTAAATCGCCTTTCTGTATATTGCTCAAATAACCAATTATTTCTTAATATTGAAAAATGTAATAATATCACCTTTACGCGCTCCAAAACCCCAATTTCTCATGAGTATACAATTAACGGAAAGATTCTTATTAGAAAGCATGAAATTAGGGACCTTGGAGTTATTGTGGATACGAAGATGACATTTAAAAGCCATATTGACTATATTATAGACAAGGCTTTTAAACAATTGAATTTCATAATTAGGGTATCAAGGCCGTTCAAGTCCACGGGTACTCTAAAATCACTGTACTGTTGCTATGTCCGTAGTTGTATTGAATATGCGTCTATTGTATGGAACCCACATTACGTCACGCATATAAACAGATTGGAAAATATACAAAATAAATTCTTAAAACATTTAGATTATAGAAGCAGACGTTCTTTTGTTGATCCCGCACAATCAGCCCAATATCATAAATTAACTACTGACATGACATGGCGAACTGTAGCTGACATGTCTTACTTATAATACAAGTATATACAAGTATATACAAGTTGGTGAACTGTATAACGGATTCTAGTGAGTTATTATCTAAATTAAACTTTCATGCACCAAATAGGCTTACTAGAAAGACTCATACATTTAGGCCACCTAATTGTAGTACTAATTATGCTCAGAACTCCTACATATATAGAACGTGTTGTAACTATAACGTGTTCTTTAATGAAATAGACCTTTTCAATAACTCCTTAAACGTATTTAAATGTTCAATTTCTAGATTACTGCTTCGTGGTTAGGTGGTGTACGTGTGTTCCCCTTTTCCTACTTTCCTTCTCCCTTCCTCAAAACTACTTCTTTTTGTAAATATAATAACGATAATACTTGTAAACTTAATTGGTTCACATGTCATATTATGTATGTTAGTAAAATAAGTAAATGTAACTGTCTGTTTACATAATAAATAAAAAAATAAAAATAAAAATAAAAATATTAGCAGTATAGAACGAATACAACATATATTTTTGAAACATATGAAGTACAAATTTGGTAATAACTACAAACATGAATTGCAGACTTTACAGACAAGACGAAGGACCTCAGACTTAATGTACCTTTATGACATAATAAACTTCAATATTGACTGTACAGACCTTCTGAAAATTATTAACTTCAACATACCAAACAGACGAACAAGACACACCTCTACGTTCTTCTTAGACAAAAAAAAACACTAATGCCGCTCAAAATTCGCCATTGTACCGATGCCTTACCACGTATAATAATTTGGAAAAGATCGGGTAAGTGGACATTTTCTGTATGTCCAGGACTCTTTTCAGGAGCCACGTTAGACAGGAATAATATTTTTTTTTGTTACCAGTAGTTAGTACAATGCACCATGAAATCAAAGGTGGGCTGATTAAGTTACAATTGCTTATGTTGCTATTCTTATTTATTATATTTGTTTAAAAAAATATTATTGTACGTTGCCCATTTTTTTAAATAAATTAAAAAAAAAAAAAAAGATAAAAAACATACATGAAGAAAAATGTATAATATGAATTATCACGGTCACCACTAATTAACTGGACTCTCAAAAAGGAACACTGATAATTTCGTGACGTACTTCGAACATCAACGTGACTTTGTAAGATAAATAAAAAAAATGATATGGGTATTTTCTAAAATACACAATTTATTAATTAGTAATATTTTTGATAACAGTTTCTGTACACCATGTGGTTACTCGTAAGGATTAGGTAGGTACTCTTCGCGAAGCGGAAATGAGTTCTTTTGAATAACATAAGTATTTCTATCTTATAGCTTCTCTATATCTACAAGACTTTGGGAATTCCGTTTAAGCCGAGGTCTTAAACACTCATTCTCAAACTAACTAAACTTCACGTGGTTATGGACCAAACAAATTACACACTAAGACTTCCAACATTATCTGAACAGCCCCCCTAGATAAGGTGTCATTTAGTTCAAGAAAAGAAACAAGAAAAGATAGCTCAATCCATGGAAATGACAGTTGCCAGTCACGTGACAACTGTCACATCCATACATTGAATTATCTTTTCTCGTTTCTTTTATTGAGCTAAATGACACGTTGTATAGGGGGGGGCTGATATATATGCAGATAATATGTGAATCGGGCTAACTATACATCAATTATTAAGTTCTTTGCACTCGTTTTGACTAGACCGATGATCCGTCAAAGTTGACATAAACGCGAAAATTAAAAAAAAAAAAGATAAAAAATGAATATGTCCTTAAAAAATGATGAACACTTCATTGCACCATATGCAAGTAGCGAGTTTATTGCCATATGACATTTTTTTAAATGAATATGTCCTTGTTAAACAAGTACATATACATCTTCCTACGTTCCCTAAAATAAGCAAATAAATGCTTGTGCTATAGGTGAACGAAATCGGTCGAGGCAGGATTCGAACTCGCGACCACTGGATTACTAGCCCAGCGCGCTAACCGCTCTGCTATCGACCCATCTAAACATAAAAATAATAAATATTGTTAAAAATCATACAACTAGGTAAAAAATATGTTGACATTTATAATTTATTTGAAAAAATGTGATCAAATTGCTTGACAAATGCGAATACATAGTAAATTTATTACTAACCTCAAATGACAAAAGCGTTGATAAAATTTTTCCTGCAACCAATTTTCATTCAATTTATAAAGTAACTCGCTCACGCGAGTCGCTATTATTATTAAATATTAACTAAACCTAACCGAAAAGTATACGGGATGTAATTTAATACGACAACGAATTAAAAGTATGATGTTTACGTAAATCTCCTTTCCCGTTATTTTTTTGGTTCGTTTTAATTAGTCTTTAACGATAATAGCGAGTTGCTTTATAAATTGAATGGAAATTAGTTGCAGGAAATATTTTTTCAAAAAACATTTGCCGTTTGAGGTTAAGAATAATTTTATTATGTATTCGCATATGATTACATTTTTCAAATATATATAATTTCACAACATATTATTTACGTAGTTGTAATATTTTAGTAGGTACTACTTTTTTATTATTTGTGTTGAAAATGCTCGCGTTTAGTGCCAATCTTGATAAAAATGAGCTGTCATGTTTTTTAAGGTCTAATAGGTGAGGATTCCAAGGATAGCCTAGTCTTCACACCATTTTTGTAAACCTAACCTACAAAAGTTTGGTAAAAATAGGTTGGTTAGGTTTGTCTGTAGTTATAATAGCGACTGGCGTGAGCCAGTTGCATTATATATATTAAAAAAAATGTAACTAAAATATTAAAATAAATGACTAAATTGGTATTTTTACCAAACTTTTGTAGGTTATGTTTAAAAAAAATGGTGTGAAGACTAGGCTATCCGGATTCCAAACCACAGATCCAAACTCCAAATGACTCCTGACAGGAGAGGCGTAAAACTCCATTTGGATCAGTTGTTATCTTTATACATATGTAATAACAACTGATCTAAATGGCTTAGAAACTCACAAAACAAACCCAAGTATTTTATAAACTTTATCAACAATTGAATTAACATGAGATTTGACAAAGAGCTTGTTATCCAGAATAACTCTTGAGGTGGATACACAAAAATGGCGCTATAGAAATTATCCATTTATTATTATTAACTCTAAGCTCCTTGACCTCAGTACATCGCTTAGTAGCAATTGTATGTATTTAAATTGTCATTATAAGAAATTGGTCTGAGACTTCGACTAAAGGTAGTGATATTATATTTTTATATGAGAAACTAACTAATAATGAGAGCCTTTCTCTTTTTACTCCTCACCAACCCAAGGGGATATAGTGGGGAGTTATGATTTCGCATATTTTATAATTGCAAATTATCAACTAAAATAATAAATAAAAATAAAAACACTTGTTTAGAATTAATTCCACTATTTATTTAAGGACTACAACCTACGACCGGTTTCGTGCTAAGCACATTTTCAAGTAGTAATGACTACTTGAAAATGTGCTTAGCACGAAACCGGTCGTAGGTTGTAGTCCTTAAATAAATAGTGGAATTAATTCTAAACAAGTGTTTTTATTTTTATTTATTAAAAATATAAATTAATTTAAATAGAATTCCATCAAGAACTGACGATCAAAAAGTTAAATCTAATCAACTTATATGATCGGCCCTCGTGGCTCAGTTGGTTGGATATCTGACTGCTGATCCAAGGGTCCCGGGTTCGATTCCCGGTGGAGACACAGTTTTTAAAATTGTGTTTTCAGTCTGGATCTGTGAGACGATTAATGTCGTAAGTCTCCAGAATGTGGCAACTTGTTATTGGGTGCGTGTTAAATAATTATTTGACATAGTACCTGTTAGTTGCCCAAGAAGCTATATAAAATAAAATAAATAAATAAATCATGCTGAGATTGTATTCTGAAAGTTTCATCATAATGTACCTACATATCTGTGTGCGTGCTGTGCAATATGTACTATGTGCTATGTACGGCGTGTTTATTTTACTTTATTGATTATAGACTAAAGTACCCATTCGATTTTTTTTAAAATTTGCAAATTTGTTTATTTAATACTCGCTTAGACCCCATTAGATTTTGAAGGATATCTGAGTGCTCCTTAATTTTGTTAAATTTCAAATATTTCAAAGTGCCAAAGTGTTATTTTCAAATTGGTAAAAAGGCACATTACTTTCATAAAATGGCATTAAATAATTGTCAAGTTTTCATAATTAAATATTTAACAAATTTATTTCAAGAAAATGCAGAATATTTTCCATACAAAATTTTAATAATTTGTGGATTAACTTGTTAGTGAAGAGTTAAGCGTTAGCCACAATCCACTCATTAATGAATGTACACAAAAAATGGCCACTTATATCGCACAAAACACAACTCGGTTTTCTTTGAGCTATTTCTATTCAAATACAATAATAATATTAATGTGGTGTACGGTGAAAAAAATATTAACAACTACTGTTCATCTTCCCAGCATCCCATCAATGACGGTCTCATTGAAGAGATCACCTACCTATGTTATCTCAAAGTGGCTATTGATCTGCAACTGGTAATTATATACCTACCCCATCTCCTTATGTACATAGATATTGAATGAGTCTGTGACATTTCATTGAAATATATAAACATTACATAATATATATACCAAAGTTCATTTTATATATACTTAGATGCTTACATCGTCATCTTTCTTAGTGTAACTCCTTCCTTTTGAATACGCCGTAGAGAAAACCTTTATCATTCATTCGTTATAGATAAATTCACCTTGTGTCAAAGAAATATGACTGAATAAAAACATAATGAAAAAGTTTTATGGTACTCGTTAAAATGAGGGCTCATTGCACTGAAACCGAACGATATCAGTTCACCTAAAATAGGTCACATTTAACGAATCAATTAAAACGAAATCTTTCCTGTACCACATACAAGAGGCGATTTTATTGCCTAATGCCAATTTCTTTAATCCAACCAGTGTTAACAGCCCAGAGGAGAAATAATTGCACGTGATATAAATTTTCAAATTTAATTAAAAAAAAATCGAAGCCAATACACCAGTAGAGAGTGTGAAATTGTGATTTACGTAAAAAACGTCGTACCTACCTACATGTCTATTAATAAAAACTGTACCTACCTGCAATTTTGTAGTTTAAAATATAAAAACTCAATATAGGCAACTCTTTTTCTTCCTATTTGGATAGATCTATGATCTGTTTCTACAGTTCCTGGGACCAGGATGTCCAGCTCTCCCTCCATCTCTTTGATGGTCTTCCCGGTGGTCGGTGTCCCTCTGGTATCTCGCGCATTGCAATCTTTCGTATTAGCTTCTCTGGATTCATCATCTCTTACATGATCTCTACAGTATCGTCTTCTCTGCCTGCTCCACCTTACAATATTCTCTACATTGCAGGTTCAGCAGATTTCCTCATTGGGAATTCTGCCTCTAAGGGTTCTGCCCAAGATAGGTCTTGGCGTTTTCATCATCTCGGTTGCTGTTTTGTTCTCACCGTGTCTGCCCTTGCTTCAACTCCAAATGTCATTATGCTTCTGATGCATGTTTTATGTATTTAGACCTTGCTCTCTACTAGCATATGTTTATTGGCCCAAACAGTGTCCCTCATGCATCCGGAGATAACTGTAGCTTTATTAGTCTGATCTTTGACTTCTTTATAGAGATCATTGCAACTCGATATTTAAATGTTGTGACCTGTTCTTTTGGCATATCGTCTACCACGAATTTGCATCTCAGAGGCGGTCTGGATATTGTGAGACATTAAGTTTTGTCGACCAATATTGTCATATTATATACCCAACTCGCTTGAATGCAACTCGCTCTTGCGAATCATTCTAGTCACTATAATATATTATAACTTCTTTCCCCCTTAGCGCTTTTGTCCCGTTTCTATCGGGGTACGCTTTGACCATGATCCTGAAATTGGCGAGTCTGGTTATTATATTGAAGCGACTCCCATCTGACCTTCGTAACCCTTAGAAAGGGGAACCAGACAAATTGGATCATGGCTGCACATAGCTAGTGATATTAATCCGCACATAGATTTTTATAAAAATCCAGAGGTGCGTGGCCCGCCCGGATTCGAACCGTCGACCTCACGCATGTGAGGAGATGACATTACCGCTGGGCTATCACCGCTCACTATCTAGTCACTGTTTAACTGATTTAATTTAAGCAAAACATTACTGGTCGACAAAGAGAACTTGCATCCCATTAAGTTGTGGTAGATTGGGTCCAAATTCTAAATTTGACACTTAAATAGCGACTAAAATATTCATTCATACCATCACGGCATATTCGGCAATGTGGAATAACCAGCGACAGGTATGCATTAACTTATAAAGAGGAAGCTCGACACATGCGTGTATACCAACATTCCAGTCGCGTCTTAACTAAAAAAAAAGACTACATTCAGAGTGGGCGGTGAATGCGATTTGTGTACACCCCGTGTGTCCAATGTATACAAGGGCCTTAATCATAACATGGAGATCTATCAAGAATATTGTCTGTCCAAAAACTAAACTTAGCAAGTTTGACAAAGTAGACCGTTGTAAACCTTATTTGATTATCCAATATTTGGTTTAAAAGTAGTGATGAGCAAACTTTTTGTAAGTTTTGCAGTCCAAGACTCACAAGACCATGACCAGGGATGCGAAACCCAGACCAGGCTCTGCTATACTCAATACAAGAGTCTTGCGGTCTCGCAAAATTTTAAAAGCCTATTAATTTTAAATTTAAAAGTAATTAATTAATAAGAAACTATTGACATTATACCTGCGATAAATATATGTTTTTTGCCATATTTCATTGTGTCATTAAATCTGAAATCGATATTCTAAATGACGATTTTGCAGCTTTTAAAAGAAAACTTTATAATATTGTGTGAAAAGAATTCTTTTTAACCTATATGTGGATACGTATTAACTGTTTTCTTTTTCATTTCTTGACTGGTTAATTGGTTATTTATTTTATTATTTATGTTTTTTATTAGGTTATGTTTTATTTCAATCTTGTTTATTCTTCCTCCTGCTACAACTAATGTTCTTTTTCTTCATAAAGTATTTTATTGTTAACCATTTATGGAAACTTTGCTGGTTTATTTGATTATTATTTTGTACCATTACAATTTATTAATAAAACTGTATGTTTCCTTGATAAATAAATAAAATAAAATTAAATAAAAATTATAATTACAAAGATTTATCAGATTTTTTTATTATTTATTTAGATGATAACATACAGTGTATAGTAAATTATATAAAAAAATATATGAATTGAGTACCTAATAATAAAGCCAATTACGGTTGTCACTGGAGTTATTGTAGTACCTACATATATTAAGATACATTAGGAATGGTTACATATTATGGTGAGATATTGTGTGAATTATGAGTGAAATTGAATATATATAAATGTGTGCAGAATATTAAAGTGTTGAGTTTGATTATGAGATGAGATTAATATTATTTTTTTTGTCTAAAAGTTGCAAAACCTAGACTTGATCGAGTATGCAAGATCAAGACCAAGACCGACTCGGTTTTGGTCTTGCATTTGTTCATCACTATGTAAAAGACAATGTCGTACACTGTGTATACTGTCGTTTATAAACCATAAATATATCATGTGTTTTATCGTGCAGTCCTCGATTTTGTATTATAGGATGTTCCGCTTGTCTATGCAGGAAATATGTGACACTGCAACGCTTTAGAAACACACAAATTGCAGCCAAATTCAAACACATTTATAGACGTCTTAAAACTGTTTCGGAATTCAAATTGGACATCCTTACCATATTGCTATTATATGTTATCTTGACTCGACCAATTTCTTATTCTCTTTTTAAATTTATTTATTTATGTATGATTCTTCCTTGCACCACGCGCAAATGGCACATTTATTGCCAAAATGATAGAGATGAGAAGCAATAATTATAATATCCTTGATTGGGGTGTATTAGAGATATGACAACTATAAACATTAATACAATATTGGTGAACTCGTTTAAGAAGAAAGATGCTGGTCGTACATCACACCTTCTATATTGTCGGCCTGGTTATTGGGTGCAACTGGTCATTGGGTGCATGTTAAATTAATATTTGAAATAGTACCTGTTAGTTGCCCGAGAAGTAATAAATAAATAAATAAATATAACCTCAGTCACTCATGCGGTCTCACTCGCACTCACACTTTTACATATCTTACAAAAAATTTAAATAATTTTCTTCATAATTTGACTACTCTGATCTGCCGAACGTACTTTACTATCTATTCCAATTCAAAGTACTGATTGTTTTATCTCTTCATTTGAGGTAAAATCAGCAAGGCTATGGAAAAGTCCTAGGGGGCAAGTCTAGTCCCTCACGATTACCCATATCATGGATGTAAATATTATATGGAATTCTATTGTATCTTTAGATGTCATAGAACTCCATATGATAATTTTATCCATGATATGGGTAGTCACTAGGGTTTTGATTTCGCCGGTTGGACCATACTTGCCCCCCTGATATTACGTCGTCTATCTCATTGAAAATATTCAAAAAAGGGCTAAAGCAAAAATATCTCAAGGATATGATAAGGAGACAAATTTAAGTATTATGTGTAAAGAAATGATTCCTCTGATTTCTTTTGAAAAAGGGAAGTGTTAATGAATCTCGAGTTAGCGATGGGATGCGATTCCAAAGTAGGGTTTTTTTGGAAGACCCCGAAATTGTATATTTTCATAGTCAGGCATTCTTCTTTTAGTCTACTCATCTGTCCAAACTGTTTTCAGGATCGACATTTTAAAAAAATATTAACTGTCATCACTTGTTGTGCTTGTTTTTAAGTGTTTGTATTAGAAAAATAAAAATAAGAATGCAACCTTTGGCTCTTTGCAGTCTTCAATAATCGATTACTCTGTGATACAAGACTACGGTATACATCTATTTGAATTGGTTGCTAAATTATATATTTTTCACTAACGCACGTGCAGAATCAATTTTCATGAATCTTTAATTTCCAATCATGTCCAAAGGCTGCAACGCTGTCTATGTACGTATGTACTCATGTGAAGCAATTACCAGGAACTGGTCAATAGGGATGTATGAGTTACCAGTTACCAATTCAATTTACTTCTGATTATAGCACATATATGTAGGAAGTACCAGTGTTAATAGAAACCAGTGAACTCTGATGTTCTCCTGGTGGAATCCACGACTGCAGCATTTATTTTGTATTTATTTTTATTAGTGTGCGAAGACTACCTACAACAGACAGAACCTAAAAAATGATCTTGAACTAATAAACGACGTAAAGCGTCACTTTTCAAATCCACAAACTACTTCGTGGTCATCCTGAAATATACTCGTTTACTGTGCATGTCTATATTTTTCTATATCTTTTTCAATTTTGTTGTGTCATGTATCATTTCATCACTGTTCAAATATGTAACCTATTATTGTATAATCATTTATTTAAATTGAAGATAGCATTTACATAAATTGAAGATAGCATTTGGCTCAGCTTTCACACAAATAATTTAAAACACTAATTCAAGAAAAAATAAATATAAAATTAATCTTCTCCCCAGTACCCTCAAAAGATACGACTTTGAAATAAAGAACAGTTTGTATTTACATCTCAATTCTATTACATGAGTTTTTTTGAAATATGAATTGTTCAATTGTTCAAAATATTTTTATTCGTTACTTGGCAATGTTCTTTAAAGGATGAAATGTTATTTAGTTGTATGTATCTATGAAGTAAATGAAATCCCTTCTGGTCGCCGTCTACCCGAATTACCACACAAGAGATGGAAGAATGTGGCAGACCGCCTTCGAGAAATATCTTTCGCGCGCGCCTAGTGACAGCAAAAATATTCGTTCGTCACTAGGCCGCACCGAGGTCATCGCCCTCGGTGCCAAACGAGCGACAATACACAACAGAAGCGGTGGGATAATTCGGCAATGGTTCCAAAAACTTCGCCTATTATTGTATAATCATTTATTTAAATTGAAGATAGCATTTGGCTCAACTTTCACACAAATAATTTAAAACATAATTTAAAGAGATGAATTAAATAAATAAATAAATATAAAATTAATCTTTTCCCCAGTACCCTCAAAAGATACGTCTTTCAAATAAAGAACAGTTTATATGTACATCTTTATTCTATTGCATGAGTTTTTTGAAATTTGAATTGTTCAATATCTTTCTTGTAAAATTAGTTTTGGTAAAAACCATTTTTGATTATTCATTGTAAGTTATTCCTAGGTATCCCATTATCATTTGCGTGTTATAATTTTGAATTGTTTTTGTATTTTATATATTTTATTTCAATTTCTTATATTGTTAATTTTAAACTCACTCTACTGTATAAGTATTTTTTATTATTATTTTTTTTATTTTTAAAATTAAATAATTAAATATACAAAATAAACTTTGTCAAATATTTTATGTAAATACGTTTAGAAATTTTGCATTATATTTTATTGTAAAATGCATGTTAAGCTTTGAATGAAAACAAAAATGAATAATTTACGTAGAGTGTCTACCTATGTCGCACCTTCATAGATCCATCGTGCTTAGTTAAATGTGGATTTCCATAGGCTCAGATTCCATCTCAGGTTATTGGGCAAATTAATATGTAGAGGTCTGGAACCTACTTAATCTGTGAGATCAGGTTGTATAATGGACCAGTAAGATAGGATAATGCAGGTAAAGGAACATCTGTCCAGGATATAACCTTAATTAATTGTGGATTACAATCGCCGGAATGTGGAAACTATGTGACTTGGATGGCTTATATCTCTGGTTGCAACCAGTAGATACTTAAACTAAGACACAAATATCAATTTGCTGTATTGAATTTCTCATCGAAGTAGATAGATCATCTCGAAACAGGCATCGGTCTAGTGAGGTTTGGGTTTAAAGGTTTTTGTTTCTAAAGTATTTAATGACCTATTCGCCTGGTGAAGACCGATGATTTAAATGGTAAAACAATAAAATCTAAGAGATAAGTTTCAGAGGATTTGCGTTGCCTTCCTTTTTTATTCAAAATGCATAGCATATATTATACGCTAAGGATACGAATATTAATATAACTAGTTGCATATAACACACGAGAGATCCATCAGACGATAGCGATAGTATTTATAGTTGAAAAATACGTACCAAACTATAAACACAGACGCACTAAATTTTCTAATCCGAATTCTGAGTTAATCTAAGTTGGTGTTTTTTGCCTTCAATGTAGAAAAACCATGAAAAATATAGACCCGGTATACCTACAAATCTCGCGTATCTTGGCGTATCCTGTCGATATGTTAAGAGAAATAAATTCTATTGAACAAATCGATAGTTGGAATACGGATATTGATACGAATGACGTTTTGCGTCACAAAAAATATTTTTGGTCACTTGGCAATATTCTTTAAAGGATGAAATTTTATATAATTGTATGTATTTATGAAGCAAATAAAATTTCTTCTGGTCGCCGTCTACCCGAAATACCACACAAGAGATGGAAGGATAGTTGAACTTCGCCATCTCAAGAGACTAGACCTTAGAAAACGCACTACTCATTTTACCAATGTCGGAAGAGGTGTCAAAGTTGATATTAAAAATAGTAAGTATCATACAATTACTTATTT